>SJYO01020080.1:97476541-97725756 GCA_006410555.1 Capra ibex | reverse complement strand
GACGTCGGGCGCGGAGGGCGCGCAGGGACGGGACGGGGGTGAAGGGTCACCGCCTACGTCCGCAGACACGACGAAAAGGCGACCCCCTCAATGACAACCCGAACATTAGACAACCAAAATTAATAAATAGATAAAAAGGAAGGACAATACAACGGGAGACACAAAGGTTCCGAGCCGTGTCTGAGCCGTCCCTCTCACAAAGGACCACAAACCTTTGGAGAGAAGAAGTTTAAGGGAAGGGCCCTGCCCGAAGGGAAGGGCCCTGCCTCGAGGGAGGGTGGAGGAAACAGAGGAAAGAGCAGAAAATATAAGAAAGGATGGACAAAAACTTCTGTTACCAGACGAAAAGACCAACGGACTACAGGAGACGGTCGGATGTCTTCAACAAAACACCTCAAACGAGTCGCAACTTNCTCAAACGAGCCGTAACTTTACAAGAAAACTCCTTAAACACTCCCTCTTTCACCAGAAGGGCAGGATAAGGAGGCGGTAGAAAGGGGGGGAGAAGCAGTAGTAGTAATAATACGATACGATATACCGGTTCTAGTATCCTATGGTAAGTACACCACTGACGTGCAATACATTCTGAGGTGGTTCGAACGATCGTTCGAACGAGACCTCCACGGTATAAGGAACGATTGAAACTTCTTTGTTCGACGGTACTTAGGATTTCAACGTTCCCGTACTTAAGACAGTTGTCAGAGGCCCTCGAACCTTCGTTTAGGTAAGACGACAAGACTTCTCTACCATCTGGGTTCACATGGAACTAGGGTTGAAGTACCCTGGGACTTCTACTCTTGGGTCGGATCTGTTTGGAGTCGACACTCATATAATAAAATTTAGTGAGAGAAACACCATTAAAAGTACATCGTCAATTTTTCATTGTGTTAATGTGATTTTCCTGGAGTAGGATCTGAAGACCAAATTTCGATTACTATACTTCAAAGAACTCCATAATGATGTCGGAGTATCGGATAGTCCAAAAAAAAACCACTCTTATCCTTTCACACGTGGACTTTAGAATGATCAAGTTTTTGTAAGTGACTAATTGAAGGTATAAAATAATATACACTCCCGTTGTATAAACTTATTCTATGAAATAATCAAAAGTTCCTCTAATATCATATTACCTCTTCTTTTTGCGTCTTTGGTCGATAACGTTGTATGTATACGAGAACGGTATCTTATATCTCTTACCCCTTCGCTCTCCACCATGTCAATGTTTACCGGAGGAGCTCTCTACTAAGGTTTTACCTTTAACGACAGGTATCTTTCTTTCTTTTGTGCGGAACAACTTGAGGACACGTGATCCTTTAACTAGCTCACCGACATTGGTGTTGTTGATTTATCCACTATAAATATATAGGAAACGATCCATAATAAGGTTTACTTAATAAATTAATTAAGGGTGTTGTTAAGTTACTATATTTATAATCAAAGTAAAATGTCTACCCCTTTGACTCTCAAATTCCTTGTCACGTTATCACTGTTTCTCTCTTAAGTAAGGAGACTACAGAGGTACTGAGAACCTGGATACAAGAAGGGTGATTTTACGATAGAAAACCCTCTGTCAGAAAACTGGACGGACACGTGACGAGAAGATTTAACGTCCTCGGGACGTAAAGTAAGACAAGGGCACCAAAGGATAAGAATGTAGAAATTCCGTAGTTAATACGGGATAACATTAATAATATATTAAGTATATAGTGGTACTTATCTTAAATTTAACAAACTGTCGACTTTGACAGGTTTAGTAAAAACCAGAGAACAAAGATAGTATTCGGGACTATTCTTACAGGTTATTTACCGTTTACCGCCTTGTTTACAAATCCCAGAGATGTCCGGTTTTCTTACGAGTAAAATGACCAGAAACGGGTATTTTTACTGAAGATTGTTACTTTCGCAGGTACAGACCCTCAAACTAAGTAAGAACAAATATTTGTAACAATCATTTTGTTTATTAGACGAATTACTTATCTAATTTCTACTTGCGTACCTATTTATCTATCTATGTACTTAACTATCTATCTATTGATACGGATTCCTTATAGTTTCCTACGAGAATCCCTAACTACTGGTCGTAAAAACAAACAAACAAAAACGAATAAATCATCGACTCACCACAGCTAAGAAAACGCTGGGGTACCTGATATGTCCCAGGAGACAGGTACCCTAAAGGATCCCTTCTTATGACCTCACCCAACGGTAAAGGAAGGGGTCCCTAGAAGGCCTGGGTTCCTAACTTAGGTACCGAGGACGGACCGTCCACCTAAGAAATAGTGACTCGGTGGTCCTTTAGGGTTACCATTCGGTAATGAATGGTAATTGACGTATGGTCCGGTAATACGATTTACCGTACTAAAAAAAGTAAACTAGTAATGTTCTGGGGAGACTTCATCTATGAATAGGATAATATGTCTACTCCTTTCAAGTGTTGCCCTAACATGGGTTCCCTCAGTCATATTACAAGCACAGGTACTGGAATTGGTGACACGTAGGACGGAGAATGAATCCAGACATCAAACGGAAGGATAAAAACCAAAGATAATTAGTAGTACTCGGGATTCATCTTCATAAAAGTCTGAAAATACTTGGTCAATACACCCCTTTACTCCAAGTTTTTGTTTTATTCGGAACGACTGACACCGACCTAAAAACGAAGGGTTTTCTAAAAATGTAACATTGGGGTCTCCGACGTTTACACTGGAAAAACCCTTTTTTTTTTTTCCCCAGAAACGTCGACCTTAATTCATTTACTCAAAACTGTACTCTAGGAGAACCTAAGGACCCACCCTAGATTTAGGGTGCCGTTCACAGGAGTATTTCTTCTTTTCTGTCAGAGCACCTCCTTTTCCGGTGTACTTCTGTCTCCATCCCTACCCTCACTACGTCGGTTCTTTTTGTGGACTTCGGGGGATTTTCGACCTTCTCCGGTACGTCCCAAGGAAGCCTTCGGAAACCTCCCTCCGATTGGTGTAACTGTAGACCTAAAGTTTGAGGATAGGAGATCTCGACACTCGTTTATTTAAAGACAACAAAACACGGTAGTTCGAAAGCCGTCAAACATTGGTGTTGGAATCCTTTGATTTTGTGATAGTGAAAGGGGTAGTTCTTAAGTATTATAATAGAAGAAACCATCTTTTGACTTTTAGTATGAAATCTTTTGAACGTTAAGTCTACTAAGAATGTGGGACGTTTTATTATACAAACAAAAAAAAAAAAAAACTTTTTTGTCAGTTGTGTGTCTAAGTGTTTCCCCAGGGACTCTATTTAGTCTTGGTAATTGAAACTTAGTCTTTTACGTGTAGTGGTTTTCTGATCTTCTGTCTACAATTACTTTATACTGAAAGAAACCCGAATTATAAACCTCTTAGGGTGCGAAGAACATTCACTCATTGTTACCAGTTGTCGAGTCAAGGTATCTATTCTATCTTTTTTAGAATCGGGATCTGTTTTCCAGGAGGTAGGGGGTTTATCCACTGGATTTATTGTTGTAAATAAAAACATTATTACAAAAACATTTATACAAGAACGTTTTATCTGAATTTACGACACACAAAATATATGTTTGACCTCTCTATTGTTCCACAATTTCTATTTGTTTACGAAACCTAGACCCACTAAGACCTGAAAATCAAGATTATGTACGACGGATACAGTAGTATTTCTTTAAATACTTAAAAAAGAAGATACTACGTGATAGGTACTTCGGTATTTCTTTAAATGATTATATGTACTTTGAAAAAAGAGAGGAAACGTTTTATCCTTGTACGTGGTACCTTCCAAAACACTCCTAATTTTTTTTTTTTTGGTTTGTTTGTATATGTTTTAACTCCAAAAGGCTCCACCGTGATCACCATTTCTTGGACGAACGGTTATGGCCTCTGTATTCTCTACACTCTCGGTAGAGACTCAACCCTTCTAGGGCATCTCCTCCAATACCGTTGGGCGAGGTCATAAGAACGGATCTCTTAGGGTCTCCTTGGACCACCCGATATCAACTACCCTAGTGTTTCTCAGTCTGTACTGACTTCGTTGAATCGTACGTACGTATGTTTTAACTTTGAGTTTTTTACCGTGAAAAATTGGTTTGTTGATATTATCATCTTTTATGTGTATTTGTGACACAACATAGATTGTTGTGAGATTGATGGGTTGGATCTTTAGGTAATTACATTTTTAGGTTTTTATTAATAATTACAGAAAACTCTTATTGTTTCACTAAGAAAGGTTTAGTCGGTAATCTTATTTCTTTCCCTCGAAAGTAAAGTTTAAATTGAAGATTTAGTATTTCACGGTGACCTAAAACATAAACCTTAAAACTATGATTAACAACCATGTTGTGTGGTGTAAAATCGACGACACCTCTCTCACAGTTGTAACTCAACTACTAAGACGAGTTTAGGAGAACTACTGTTGGAAGTAGAATTCCGACACTACTTCTTTAGTCACTACAGACTAAATCTTTCAGAAAAAGTTTCAGGTGAAGGATAGAACATTTTGATTAAATGTTTTAAGTTAACCAGGAAAACTAGTGAAAGTGATTAGGTCAAATTCTCGAATTTGAAGGGGGGGTTCACCGGGAATTAATCACCGATTATACTTACGTACTCGTACGTGAACTTGAGATAGACCTTCGATTGTTCACGTAGACATTGAACTCCAAGTTATTACTGGAAGGCAGAGACCTAGGGACTAACTCTGTTACGTATATCATCAACAAATGTTTGAAGTTTATTTAGACACTCCATGTAACTAACCAGAATGAGGATAGGACATTAAAAATGAAATAACTAAGGAAAAGAAGAAGTGGACGAGATGTACCCCCACCTCTTTTTGGTTGATGGTCTCATATTATTTCTTTTCTCATGACTTGTAGTAAAGGTATTAGAAACTTCATATTAGTAGGATATAAAAATATTTTCGATAAAAAGAAATCAAATAAGTTCTTGTTTAGATTTAAAATCGAATAGTCTCTGGTCTGTAAAGGAATTCCTTGTAAAGGGTTTATTTAAAAGAAAGGTTCCAGAAAATTTAACTATTATGTAAAGACCGATAACAATTTGGTAATTCTATATTTATTTTCGAGAGAGAGTAGATTAAACAGACAAAGAAGAAAAACTAAGTAAGAATACCAACATAGTATGTAATAAGTAATATCATGTAAAGTGGTTCACGTCGTTAACCTTGTGTTAAAGTGAAATTATAACAATTTACTTAGTCAGTTTCTTTCATGTCCTATTCAATTGGTTTTTACGAACTTATAAAACATTCTATTATTCTCAAAATTACTTTTAACATTTAAATTTCCCACCTAATTTTATGTAATTATTATTCTAGATATAAATAATCTTAAAGGTTTTAGGTGTTGTGACGTTTTCGTCCTTGAGAGTAAGTAACGACCGTTTCTACGTTTTACCATGTAGTGGAACCTTCTGTCAAACCGTCAAAGAATGTTTCGATTCGTATGAGTATGATAAGTGAAGTCGTTAGAATGAAGAATCATAAATGAGTTTTCTCAACTTTTGAATACAGATGTGTTTTTGGACTCGAGTGTACAAATTTCTTCGAAACAAATACTAAAAAATTTTGAACTTTCGTTAGTTCTACAGGAAGTCCTCTCTTTCCCTATTTATTTGACACGATGTAAGTCCGGTTCCTTGAAATAAATCACGATTTTTCTTAGGTTTGTTTTTGAGAAGATAACGAGAACACAACATTAAAGATAGAGAGTAATGAATCCATTAATATAAAAAACAGGTTTACCCTTGAAACATCTTAATATAAAGAATTTATTCCAATTATATTTAGTAACATTTTTCATTATTCGTAGATGGACAACCATAAATATAAGGTTATTGGGAAGAGGAACTCCTGAATTTTTCCGATTATTCCTCGGTGACCAGTGTACATCGATAAATATAAATTTAATTAACTTTCATTTATTTTAAAGTTCAATCAATGACCCAACGTGGTTCACGTTGGTTCACGTAAAGTTCACAAGTTATTTAGGTCTAAGGTTTATCGAAGGTATTAAGTGTCACATTTATACCTTATATGGAAGTAGTGTATTTCAAGGTATCCAGTCTCGACGAACTCTCTCTGTCACCACTGGAGAAGCTAACTTAAAGTAACAAATACAATCGTTTCCCCCTCGTCGTTGTAAAACAGTATTCAATAAAGTTGAAGAGAAACCACGAATTTTATCGGGTAGGAGAAAATTTACATGAAAAGTCTATCATGTACCGTCTTTACTGAGGACTTTAACATCGAAGTGACCAGAACACCTTTGGTATTAACAAAGGATCGATATCACACATTTTATTATAACTTGGTGAGTGGCACTAATTTTATGGAAGGTGTTTAAGTATATCTTTAGTAGGTTTCTCCATTAATGATATATAAGGGGAACATCATAGTACGAAAAAGCATAAAAGTATGTATATGTACGAGAAAAGCGTAACAGAAACTAGTCAAACTTTACTTTCTCGGTTCTACGAGAGAGAGGACCTTTTTTTTTCGTGTTTTGTTTTGGAGAAAACAGAAAATGAGTAACAGTGCTTTTTATTTATTTACTATGTTTACCAAGAAAGTGACCAAAATTTTCATCTCGGTCTTTAATACACTTCAACCCTGAGAACTTAATAAGTACACAAGACTAACTTACCCTAGTAATAGAGACCGGAATGTTCGATTATTTATGACAGATTACGGACCTATGACAAAACTACATTATCACAGTCCTTTTTCTTTTTTGTTGACTGAAGAAACGTTCGAACCCGGATTTAATCCCTCCCCGAAGGACTACTCAAGTAACGTTTCTTCACATATGCACACACACGTGTGCACACACGTGTACAAACATACTGACACACTCAGATAGACTTTTATACTTTATAGAAGCTGTCAAGACACTCAGAAGAAAGAGAGTACGGGTCTTTCCGAAGACTTCAATATCTGTACTTGAGTTCTCGACTTCTTGCCGAACCAACGGTATTGAAATGACGATAAAAACAAAGAAAGAGATAAGATTACATGGCATATCATGTATGTTTCACAAAGTCTTTTGTGTCTGACTCCGAGTCACTTACTAATACGATAGATTAGTAAACGGTCACTTGTCAGTTTGTTAGGATTTAATATCTGGTCACTCAAAAAGGGGGGTCTAACTAAAGTTGCTCACTTAAACGAAACTCAAACTATAGTGGCATTTGGTCTTCCTCACATCTTTCGGACTTAATTCCAACACGAGAATTTTCGTTAGTGTCTTTCTACATGTAAACATCGTCCAAACTTTCGTGTCTCTATTTATATCAACCGTCAGTGAAAGTATCCTTCATTTTAATCTCCACCTGATATAATGTTTTATGGAAATATCCGATTATCAACATCTTTGCATCGTCTTAGACAATCTATAGTTTCCTTTTATAGCAATAACTCATACGACTAAACGAATTGTTTTATACGTGATAGAAAAAAGGAAAATCTTGTAGTAAAAAAAGGTTCACTACACTCCAGATAATTCACGTCTTTTTGTGGGTTGTTTCTTGGACAATCATTAAGTCAACAAGCGTTTTAAATGTGTCCTGACTTTCAGAAAGCAGACTCTGTCGACCGACCCAGACTGTGTGTCGTGTATCTGAAAGGTCTGACAAAAAAAAAAACTGTAGATTGTATTCTATTATTTAGCACGTTAAATTAATTCAAAAATTGTCTTTAATTTCACGTATTTGGTAGATGACCTTGCCCACACTTATATGGCAAAGTTATTACGACAGGACCGTCTGGACAGACGGATAAAGACAGAGTGTACCCTTCTTTACCTTTTGGTCACTCTAGAAAATTTTTTTTTTTATTTTTATCTTTATTTCTGTGATAATCGGTCCTCTCGATTGGGAGTGGACCCTAAAATAATATAAAAAAAGACCTTTTGTCGGTACCTTAAGTTAAGAATCCAACTTCTCTTGTTGAAACGTAAATCTCACGTTTCGTTTTACACATCCCACCCACTTGATATCCCAAGACAAACACTGACAAAGATAAAGATGGACACAGAAAATCTTTATCCTTCACAGGGAGGTTTCCACCCCCCACCCCTTATTCCGTAAAGTACAGAAACGGAGGACCTTCTGTGTTTGACGGTTAGAGAGAGGTCACGAAAGGTTGACAGTCGTACGATCCACCCCTGGACTGTCAGGTGGGTACGAGTTAAGGCGTTCCGACCGTACCTACCGTCCTGTAAGTGATACGCGGACAGGGGTGTATCCCGGAAACCGTGAATCGAAGGACAAGAGAACGTGACACTGTCCGACGTGTGTTCTGTCTATACACCTAGTTTCCCTCGCGGACACCTATGTGGGTCGTCCTAGGTTCCTCGTGATGATCACAAGAGTTATTAAACGATAATCACAACGTCTCTTTCGTTCCTCACGTGATAACTCACTATTTTTGAACAAAATAACCCGTTTATATTTATATGTGTCATATTGTGTTCTACATAAAAACTACAACCTCCATTTCCCCAGTAGGTCTCGACACCTTCCCGTACGTTCTTTCCTTCGTTGTCGTACCCCCTCTTCCCTTCGAAGGTCTAGGAAAGTGTCTCAAAACGAGTTGACACTTTCACTGCCTACTTGTACTTTTTTAATCCACGTTTCTTTCTACCCTTTCTTTCATCAAGACGGGACTGAAAACAGTATACGAGTATAGGAACTCACTAATAAGAAACCAAAGGAGAATATTCTACCTTTAAACCACCTGATGAAAATTAAGCTCGAGACAAATACATCTTAAAAGACAGCACTCTGAGACCAGTCAGTTTGACAATCTCATCGAGTGTAAGTCAATCGTAACGAAGTGGGGGACGTAGACACTTGCATATGCAAACGACCAGTCGGGAGCGACCCAAGAGTCTTTTGGAAATGCTTTTCCCTACACGTGTGTATAAATGTTACAGATATAAATATTAAGTTATGATTTAAACATCCCCTGAAAGGACCACCGGGGTACTAATTTTTGGGTGTAACATTACGTCCCCCACACCCAAGGTACGGACGAGTCCCTTTATTCAAGGGTGTACGGTACCACGGTGATTCGAGTACGTGACGTTGATGACTCGGACACACTCGGTGTCGATCTCTCAGGTACATGACGTTGTTTTCTGACCTACGTCGGTTTATTTGTTTATAATTTTTTAAATTTAAATATTTCCGTTGATATTTGGTACTCCAAACAAGTTGAGGTGCTACCAACTTGGACCGGGGGTAGTGACTTCTAAACCTTCGAATGAGAGAAGAAGTATAAAATGGAAGTCTATAAACCTGAGACATTATGTGAGGTAAACGACGGTAAAATGTCTTGAGTACAAAAGTTTGAATAATAAACTATAAGGAAGTTATCTTGTAAGGTGAAGGAGAGGGTAGTCCCGGGTTCAGTCGTGTAGTACTAGGTCGTACGGAAGGAGTTGGTAACCATGGTTAACTGTTCTGTATTGCGAGAGTCAAATTTCTTACTCTCCTTATGTCGTGAAAGGCATCGTGACGGTTAAAAAAGAAAGAGAGAAAACGGAAGACGATAATTGGTTGTCGGATTGAAAGAAACAACTAGTAACAACAACTTAGTGATTCAGTACAAACTAAGAAAACACTGGGGTACCTGACATCAGACGGTCCGAGAAGACGGGTGCCCTAAAAGGTCCGTTGTTATGACCTCATCCAACGGTAAAGGAAGAGGTCCCTTAGAAGGGGGTCCCTGACTTGGACTCAGAGGACGTGACATCCGTCTGAGAAATGACGACTCGGTGTCCCCTTCGGACAACAACTGGTAATTAAACTAGAACTTCTCCTTAATTATTTTTATTACATTATCCTTATTACGTCGGTTATTTTTATTACGATTTCTAGTTACAATTACACCTTTATACAAGTATTTGATTTATTTACTGGGTTTAATGTCTCGTCTCAATTTGGATGGAAAATTAGGTGTACAGGTCAATCACGTAGACTCATATCCTATCATATTTTATGTATTTACTTGTATGACATATATATACATGTATATATAATTATATATGTATGTAAACTCGTTACCCTAATGTTAAAAAATCAAATTGAAAACAAACGAATATAATGATTAGAAGGTTATCATTTTTAATAAAAGTACTATGATAATTTTAATAATTATAAAAAGTTTACATCTTTAGATGGTTTGAAAAAGTAATATATACATCTCATATTTAGGTATTGGTACATAAAGTGTAAAGAGGTACACTGCCTTTTAAGTAAAGAGTCGTAATCGAACTTTTATGTTTTCTCGATGAACATCTCGATCATTTTGACTTGAAGGACTCCTTTGAGTGTAAAGTCAGAGTAGACTAGATATTGGGACACTTCAACGTATTGTATAGTTTATTTCGAAAGAACATATATTTTCTCCTGACCTAATCCGTAACCCTTACAGAAAAGTTTAAAATTATAGATACTAGGGACTTATAGTGTGTATTAAACATAATAAATTTATCCATCTAGAATTATAAACCCCTTTTATTATGAGGAGTGTCCATTATTCCGATGATTGTACGTACGTAATCGTTGATATACAAATAGTACTTTTGGTTTTATTTTTTATTATTATCGTTTATGGTGAACTCATAAATAATACAAGGTCCGTGACATGTTATAATAAATGTACTAAATTGTAGGATTTATAAGTAACCTTCCTGAATACGACTTCGACTTTGAGGGTATGAACCTGGTGGATTACGCTGAGTAACCTTTTCTGGCACTACGTCCCTTTCTAACTTCCGTCCTCCTCTTCCCCTGATGCCTCCTACTTTACCAACCTACCGTAGTGGTTACGACACCTACACTCAAACTTATCCGAGACCCCCAACCACTACCTGTCCCTTCGGACCGCACGACGTCAGGTACCCCAGTGTTTCTCAACCTACGTCGACTCACTGATTTGACTTGACTCCCTGGTTTGTTGTCGTTGTGGGAGGATACTCCATCCAATCATTTACTCATAGGTAAAAAAAAGTTCTTCCTTTTTACTACTTGATATCAGTTGCATTTGTCCACCCGTGAGTAGAAAGGTTATCCTATTAAGATCTGTTCTGTGAGTAACTTCAGTCTTTAAGAATTCAAAACGAAAAGAAGTATAAAAGTATGTCACTAATCTTTGTGTTCGATCTTAGTTCTGACGGTCCTCTTTACAGTTATTGGAGTTTATACGTCTACTGTGGTGGGAATACCGTCTCCCGTTTCTTCTTGACTTCTCGGGAACTACTTTCACTTTCTCTTCTCACTTTTTCAACCGAATTTTGAATTGTAGGTCTTTTGATTCTAGTACTGTAGACCAGGGTAGTGAAGTAATGTTTATCTACCTCTTTGTCACTTTAGTCACTGTCTAAATAAAACTCCCCGAGGTATTAGTGACGTCTACCACTGACGTCGGTACTTTAATTTTCTACGAACGAGGAACCTTCTTTTAAATACTGGTTGGATCTGTCGTATAATTTTTCGTCTTTGTAATGAAACAGTTGTTTCCAGACACATCAGTTCCGATACCAAAAAGGTCATCAGTATACCTACACTCACAAACTGATATTTCTTTCGACTCGTGACTTCTTAACTACGAAAACTTGACACCACAACCTCTTCTGAGAACTCTCAGGGAACCTGACGTTCCTCTAGTTTGGTCAGGTAGGATTTCCTTTAGTCAGGATTTATAAGTAACCTTCCTGAGTACAACTTCGACTTTGAGATTATGAAACCGGTGGACTATACTTCTTGACTGAGTAAACTTTTCTGGGACTACGACCCTTTTTAACTCCCACCCTCTTCTTCCCCTGTTGTCTCCTACTCTACCAACCTACCGTAGTAGATAAGTTACCTGTACTCAAACCCATTTGAGGCCCTCAACCACTACCTGTCCCTCCAGACCACACGACGTCAGGTACCTCAGCGACTCAACCTGTACTGACTTGACTAATCTTATATTATTTACTTTCAACACACTCTTGGGAGATCGAGATTTTGATTTACTAATAAATCCTGGTATAAATCTTTTAAGTCATCTTTCCTATATTCACAATTCAGGTCCTGATACTCTCTCCTTCGATCATCGTTACTTAAAAGTGAAGTCGAGGGAGTCTAGAACTCTCGTGGTTGTCCGTGGGAACCGTTGAGACGTGACGTTAAGGATCTGACCGGTGATCTACAGTCCGTATTTCAGAGTCAAGTCAAATCAAGTCAACGAGTCAGCACAGGCTGAGAAACGCTGGTCGTACGGTCCGGAGGGACAGGTAGTGGTTGAGGGCCTCAAGTGAGTTTGAGTACAGGTAGCGCAGTCACTACGGTAAGTCGGTAGAGTAGGAGACAGCAGGAGAAGAGGAGGACGGGAGTTAGGGAGGGTCTATACGTCTACAGAAAAGGTAGTCTCAGAAAAGGTTACTCAGTTGAGAAGTGTACTCCACCGGTTTCATGACCTCAAAGTCCAAATCGTAATAAAGAAGGTTTCTTGTGGGTCCCGAATAGAGGAAATCTTACCTGACCAACCTAGAGGAACGTCAGGTTCCCTAAGAGTTCTCAGAAGAGGTTGTGGTGTCAAGTTTTCGTAGTTAAGAAGTCGTGAGTCGAAAGAAGTGTCAGGTTGACAGTGTAGGTATGTACTGGTGTCCTTTTTGGTATCGGAACTGATCTACCTGGAAACAACCGTTTCACTACAGAGACGAAAACTTATACGATAGATCCAACTAGTATCGAAAGGAAAGTTTCTCATTCGCAGAAAATTAAAGTACCTACGTCAGTGGTAGACGTCACTAAAACCTCGGGGGGTTTTATTTCAGATCCACACCGGGTAATTCCACGGAAAAAGGGGATACCTGACAAAAGCTTTCCCTCATTGAGAGACGATAAGAGGAGTACATACACTACCCTTTACATACCTTCAGACCCCTTCGTCTTATAATGGTAAAGTTTCCCGACGGTGTCCACAAACGATTGGTTAATACTCTGAACTGTGATCTTCTGATCTGAAGTTGGACGTCTTCCTGGACGTCTTCTTTCGAACAGTCTCTCTTTGTCCTGGTTGTACAGTCACTACGACTTCAGTTGTTGTTCTTTCCCCATACATGTGTTACTTAGTCCGTTGTCAGGTCCCGGATCTTGAACCAGTACCGTTCTATAGTCGATGTTTTAGTCTCGTTTTCCGAACTCACTGATAACTTGGTAGGTCAATAGTAAGATTTGTTGTGTCTAAACTAGAACGTTCCTTAATCTGACTAGGGTGTCTGCTCTGTCGACAGTTAGACATCGTTCACCGGATATTTACTCTTATAAGTTTTTCATCTCGACCCCTTCGTCTATAAAAATTTCAAATGGTTTAGGGATAGCAAACGATCACCATGCTACCCCTCGAGGTATAGTTGTCTTTTACACTTTAAATCATTTGAAGACTTTAAATCATTTCCGTAAACCCACCTGTTTTGCACGTATTTATGAAATAGGAACAGATTTTAATATTATCGGAGAAAATTTGATTTAAAGAACATGAAGACCAAAGACTCTTTATAGTGTTACTATGTCAGTCTTTCTTTAGATAGTTCCCAATCGGAGTACCTGTACAGCCACAATAGTACCCGGACTGTGAAAGTCCAACGGAGTGTTCCCCATGACACGAGTGACTCGTATTACTTCTCCCTTTCTGTTAGAAAGGATTGATACTTACCTACAAGTGTCAAACTTGTGTGTTTTGACCTCGGTGCATTAGAAAAAGGGTAATAAAAGATAACTCTCCGTTTGATTATGTAATTTTACTCTGTATTTATCCAGACTTATAACTTAGACAGTGAATGATCTAAACACTAATGACCTTTAAATAGAAAATCTCTGGGTCAAAAGAGTTGACATTTCACCCTTATTAACATAGATTATACTTCCTGTAGAAAGAGATGTGAACCGATAACTCTTATCTTCCCGTTAATGGAAGAAAGTCGAGAAAGTTTCTTTTTATTTCAAGTTATACAATTACTTGTTTGACGATTTTACCCTCCGATTGAAAGTCAATCTTAAGTGTAGTTTTAATTTCGAACGGTCAACGACTCGTTAATACGTGTATTTCATCTACTTTTTGTGGAGTTTACTTATCACAAAGGAGATGTCCTATGACTTTCGGTAGGATCCTATACCTGGTCTGATTTGGGGTCAATGAAATACACTATTATTGGTGTCACTGTACCTTAACTAAGAAGTACATGAAAAACTCGGAATTATTTTCATCCCCTTCGACCCTAAGAAGTGAGAAGGGTCAAGATAAAGGTTACAATATTTTTACTATCACTACACAATCAACGAGTCAGTACAGACTGAGAAGTACTGGGGTTCCTGATATCGGGTGGTCCTAGGAGACAGGTACCCTAAGAGGTTCTTTCTTTATGACCTCACTCATTGTTAAAGGAAGAGGTCCCCTAGAAGGACTGGGTCCCTAGTTTGGACCCTGAGAACATAAAGTCTCCCTAAGAAATGGTAGACTCGGTGTTTCCTTCGAGATTTTCAGTTAATTAAGTAAATAATAAACAAACTATTACATAAATTATATTAGAAATTCTTTGAAAACCTGTAATATGTCACCGTGAAGTTTATTAAACTACAATTAATTTGAGACTCTTACCACAGTAAAATATGGTAGAGTGTTGGTGGGAGGTGTGTCCCGGATGTATACACGTACAACCGTGTGTGTATGTGTGTGTACCCGTGTCCATACAGTCGAAAGTCAAGAGAGTGCCGGTACAGTATATGGAAAGTTGTTGCGGTTTAGTGACAGTTATGAACCGATTCGTCGTTACGATCGTAGTAGACCCTTTTCGAATCTCGAAGTACCAACTACATTTTATCGATTTAAAATTTTGAACAGTTGGCACACCTTTTACTTCAGACTTTTCCGTAAAACGATTTTCTAGGGTGTCCGTCCACTGAAATGTCAAGAGAATAAGTAGAACTCCACTGATAAAGTTAGGACTATCGATAATAAAGATTTACAGAGTGAGAGAAGTCCAACGGTCGGTGACGGGGACTAGGAAGGACGATGGTATCCCGGATTTGAAGAAAGTAATGATTTTAGTGAGTCTCATTAAGGAACTTGAAGGGACAAGACTTGGAATTTTGTAGTGATGTCGACGTAAGAAATATTATTACCCAGAGGAAAGGGTAACTTTCTTATTGAGATCGGGGTCTGGGAGGAACCTACTAAGATGGAATTAAAGAGACCAAAACAGTAGTCGAAAGGGAGTGTCTGATGTATTGACTGTCCCAATGAACCACACCGGTTCCTACTTTAAATTTGTTTATCTAAAGATTTTAAATAGGAGAAGAGATGGGGGAGACGGGGTCATGAGAAGAGGTTATAAGGTAAAGAGTCCAATATCGGGGAAAAGTCCCCTCTTCGGGTTTCAGGGGGTCTACAGAGATTCAATACATCATGAAAGATATATAGTCTATCAAAAGTCTCATAAAAGGTACATGAATGACTAGATTAGAAAAGTTGTTGGGATAAACTTATCCATGGTGATTATACCCGAAGGTCCATCGTACTCACCATTCCTTGGGTGTACGGTTACGTCCTCTGTATCTGGAACCCCAAACTAATCACTCCAAGCTAAGAACCTAGTCCTTTTAATAGACTTCTTTCCTTACCGATGGGTGAGATTATAAGAATGGAACTCTTAGGGTACCTGTCTCCTCAGACCACCTGATGTCACGTACCCCAGGGTTTCTCAATCTGTACAGACTTCACTAAACCGTGTGTAACGTGTGTGATAATTATATGGTTAATTTGTCTACTCTTTTTTCCTCCGTCCCTTTAATGTCTTGAAAAGGTTCCAACATTCGGGTCATTCAGATGGACTGAAGTTTCTGTAACAAATGTTGATAATCCTAGTGAATAAAAAACTGAAAAGACGAAGGAGATAATAGCAGTGGCTGAAACTTAAGGACAACTAAGATGGAGATATCTAAATAGAAAAGTAGGGGTAAGGATGACTGAATGTCATCCTAAAGTAAAAATTATGAGAAGATTGACTAAAGATACGGAGATCCAAAAACAAACAAACAAACAAACAAAATCAAAGAGAAGGAATACCAGGTAAAGGTTTTTTCAACTAAAATTACTAAAAAGAGATGGAGAGTTATTATAGATTTTCGTAGGGAAAACGAAGACTTAATTTGTATGAAGGAGTCGGACTGTAAATAACAAGAATCGTAATAATGGAAATATACAGAAAAAAGTCGAAGAAATGGTTTGACCTCATAAGTGCAGGGAACTTAAGAGTGAGGGTACGAGATAAAAAAGGAATCGTAACCAGGGTATTGCTGACGTCTTATATGACATGAAGATCTTGTCCATCTAATATAATATGAAGATTTGGTGTCTTACGTGAGAATTTGGTTTCGGACCGTCACCTATCTCTAAAGTTTAGAACAAAGTCTGTCTTAAGGTCCGTGGATAACTTTTCTGATTGAAAGGAAAGGAAACGGACTTCGTGGAGGGTTGATTCATATGACGGTTGGTTCCGTCTAAGGTTCATCTCTGGGTCATTGACACACGGGAGACTAACAAGAATAGTCGAGGGTTAAGGGTTCTCCCTGTCAAGACTTTCTATGACACTAAAGGAGACAGGAGAATAATTTGTCAACGTTGTGGGTCACATTGAGAGTTATAAGGATAATAGATAAGAAATACGATGGGTTACGTATGAGGACACTACACTTAACGAAACCTGGTGATTACGTTATGACTTTGACTTTTATATCAAAGGGGAATAGAACGTGATTCATACGTCATCCCCTAAAACCGACTTGATATGAAAGAGAATCCAAAATGATCAAGGGAGAGGGAGTTGAGACAGAAAGAAAAGGAGAGTCTCGTAGTGGGTACACATATCAGGTCCGGTTGCTACATGATCCCTAATTACTACCTTTGCAACGGGTTTGGAGTTTGTAGTTACGGGAGATGGGTGGAGTCGATCCATTTGGACTACCATAAGACATATATATATATATATATATGTGTTCATATGTGTGTGTGTGTGTGTGCGTGTGTGTGTGTGTGTGTCACCCGGGAACAATTAATAGGTAAAATTTATATTACACCTGTACAGATAGGGTTTGAAGGTTCGATAGGGATGGNTCAGGTCCGGTTGCTACATGATCCCTAATTACTACCTTTGCAACGTGTTTGGAGTTTGTAGTTACGGGAGATGGGTGGAGTCGATCCATTTGGACTACCATAAGACATATATATATATATATATGTGTTCATATGTGTGTGTGTGTGTGTGTGTGCGTGTGTGTGTGTGTGTGTCACCCGGGAACAATTAATAGGTAAAATTTATATTACACCTGTACAGATAGGGTTTGAAGGTTCGATAGGGATGGGGAGTAGGGGGGAGGGAGGTATTGGTATTTAAGTAAGAGATTTATGTACTCAGTCAAGGACAAAATATTATTCAAGTAAACATAAAAAAAAAGATAGATATATTCACTATAGTATACCATAAATAGAAAGAGACTGAGTGAAATGAATCATACTACTAGAGGTCCAGACAGGTAAACGAAGTTTTATAATCAAGTAAGAAAAATTACCGATTTATTATGAGGTAACGTATATGTATGGTGTAGAAGAAACAGGTAAAGAGAAAACCTGTAAATCCAACGAAAGTACGGAACCGATAACAATTGTTACAAAGTTACTTGAGACCCCAGGTTCATAGGAAAGTTTGGTACAAAAAGAGGTCTATATCCAGGTCTTTGTGTTGACGACCTAGTATACCATGAGACCATAAAGTTTCAGGTAGAATAAGTGGTAGACAGGTCCCTTTGGGAGTTAAGTCTAGTAAAGTCTTTAGGAGGAAATAAAAATGAAATACATGACATGAAGATCTTGTCCATCTAATATAATATGAAGATTTAGTATCTTACGTGAGACGAAGGCGATTTGGTTTCGGACCGTTTATACGTAACGTGTAAATTAAAAATGTTTCTTTTCTAGTAGTAAAAACTCGGATCAATAAATCTATACCTTTAGTTCCAGATTCTTTAACACCGTAATAGTCCCTGTATAACTTGACCCTAGTTTGATTCTAGGTAGACTGAAAATTAAGGACATGTCATTAAGGACATGTCGTCTTACAAAATAAAGTACATCGATAAACTCACGAGTTTAATATAGTGGAGAAGGAAATAAACCCCAGCCACCGAGTCTCCAATTTCATAGACGGACGTTACGCCCTCTGGGTCCAAGATAGAGACCCAGCCCTTCTAGGAGACCTCTTCCTTTACCGTCGGGTGGGGTCATGAGAACGGACCTCTTAGGGTACCTACCTCCTTGGACCATCCGATGTCAGGTGCCCCAGCTCTTCTCAGTCTGTACTGACTCGCTGAAGTGAAAGTGAAAGTTCCGTCTATGGGATAGAAGGAGGTAAAATATATGAGGACATCGTCAATCATCTCACAGATTGTATCATCCTGGAGTCGTTTATAAATGACCTAACTTATTAACTGTTCTTTAGTAAACTCTGAATGTTCGTTGTCCATTCAGAAATGAGACTCAAAAGTCTGAGATCAGAGAGGTTCATGTATTTGTTTTGTTATATATGGTCGGGGGATGGGTAGAAAGTTTCTGTAACCTAAATCTTCAACCAACGTAAACTGTAAACTTTACTTTACGAGATTCTGTTTTGTTCTCGTGGACGTAAAAATACAGTGAGTATGGTAAGACCTTTAAGTTAGCCTTGAGATACAAAAAAATTAAAGACATTTAGAAATCTCCATTGTCTCCTACCCCTATTTTCTCTCTTATTTATCAGGTTTAAGAGAAACGGATTAAATCTTAAACGTATTTAAGTCTCCCTCTCTTTTTGATCCAAAAGTAAAGAGAAAAAAGGAGAGTCACCTTCCCTTTTTTTATTCCGTTTCTGTTCCTGTTGATCCAATTGACTTTCTTACTTGTTGTGTCGGTGACTTGCCCTTGTGAATAGACCGGTGAATTCTCTTGTGAAACTTAAGTTTATGAACCCCTCGTAGAAAGGTTCACGTTGGCCGATCAATTTTACATTCCTTTCGGAACCTAACAACACCGTTTTCAAACGAAAAGGTTAATGTTTGTTAAAAGTGGATGAGTAATTTCATCTCAATGATACGTTAAGAACCTAAGTTAAGTCAAGTTAATTTATTCATACATAACTCGCAGACACACGGTTTGACCTTGGGGTACAAGTCACGAATCAAGTTTCTGGATATACAGAACTTGTTTTTATTTTGATGATGATGACTTTTAGGACATTAAGTATACAAGTGTGAGTAGAACTGACCTAAAGTGTAGTTACTTAGATTTAACTACAATACAATAAAACCTCGAAACTCCTTTACTTCAATTCCTCTGTCTTTGGTTACCTGACAACTGTAAAGATTACCCCTCTTCTCTTGGCGGAAAGAGTAGACGGAAGACCCGGAGACACCGTCAGGATCGAACAATCGTGTACCAAACTAAAGTGTGTTTCTGTTTGAAATGGAGTCACATCGGTATTCGTTCTGGACTCTTAGTTATTTTCTGTTAGGCTCACAATTACACCGTAACACGGTTTTAGGTAAATAAAGTATAATATAATTTAAAACTCAAATCCGAATGGTTTTAGGGTCACTATGTCATGGGTGATTCTTCTAAATTATCCATCTCGACAGTCTCTTTGGAGTTCTTTTTAATAGAACTCATAAGTCAACAGACACGTAAATAAATTTTCTTGTGTAAAATCTATCCAGAAACGATATACAGAAGTATAGTCGACTCAGGTATTCTAATTTTATGTTTATTTATACATTCACCAATTGGTAAAAGGTCCTTTTATTGATTATAGACCATTAAAGGAGAAAGTTTCGAGTCTTACGACTTTCAGACGTGTTTATCTTATTGAAACATTTTAGTGATAACAATAGTACAGAGAAACCTTGGTAACACACATTAACGATACCTTTACATTTTTATGGGGGACGAAAAAAAAAAAAAAGGAGGAGAGGTGATCGTGTACTGTTGGGTAAGTCAGAAAACGTTCAACCGACATTTACTACGGTCATTTTCGTAGGTTACTCTGGGAGTCTGTAATCACATAATCTGTAATAGACAATGTGATGACCTGGTTTTATTGTTTATTATACGGACCTCCACGACGACAAACACTGACGATCAAAGGGACGTACCGTATACGGATCTCTCAGAGTCTACTCTCTACTGACGTGTTTTGACACTAACACTCTACTGAATCGTCTTGGGCAGTACTACAGGATTACCGGAGGGCGACCCCCTTTGTCCTCATTAACAAACAGTCCCCTTCCTTGTGTAGACATTCTTTCGTAGAAGACGTTTGGTTCGTCGGTACACCTTTCACTCTTGGCATCTCGACCCTCTGTAACCTCTTTTGTGTGTCCAACTCGGCTTGTGTCGTCATCGATGTTCCCATCCGTACCTCGGTCCCTCCTCGACCCACCCATTCTGACTCCAACACACGAAGCCTTTTGTTATGTTTGTTAATAAATTTTTACTTTACGGATGAACGATTTCAATGGTCAAAGAAGACCGTTGGAATTTAGTATTACTTCTACTCGCTGTCACTTTACGATCCCTTCTTTAATCTCATGGTTTGTCCCTCTTTCGAACGTATTAACGTGTAAGAGATTCTCACAAAAGTTTCGAACCCGTAAAAAAGTCGTCCTCAGGAAAGTTACAAGACAAAATGTAGGTTATCGAAGGAAACAAGTAACGAATGGGATCACTATATTTTACTTGGTGACAAAAATTTTGGTATGAAAATTTTAGTTCCGTTTCGATAACTTATATGTACGTAATCTTTGTAGTTACAGCATCGCATGTTAACTTCCTATGAGTATCGGGACAAACACTGACTTGATTCGTAGGAGGTACATAAACTAGTCTTTTTTTCTCTCCCGTTTATTCGATTAATTACGACATTTTACGATTAAGAGAGATGGAAAATAGGACTCAGATTTAATACTAAAATAGATTAAAGACTCCTTGACTTTACGAGTACGGCCACCTCAGACAGTAATAATTATGTATTTAGTCACGTATTCTCGTATAACCGGATACCCTTTCTGACATTTTTTTAAATTACGGGAGGTGTTTGTCGACACGTGGACTGGGTCACCCAAAAAAAACAAACAAACAAACGAACGAAAGGACTGTCTGATGGTCTAACGTAAATAAAATCATGAAAGTCGTGTAGACTTCTACAGAGATCGTTAAGTCTAAAATTTTATACTTTAAAATATTCAACGATAATAATTTAAAATCCGTTTATTTGAAAAGGAGGGACGGAGTGGAGAGTTCCGATGTTTAGGTTAATCGACAAATTATAGTTTAATTTGTGTTGATCTACGTTAAAAGTCAAATCTCCAACTCTCTTCACAATTCCTTAGAAATATAGTTACACTCGGGGTACTTCGAACCCTTCACGACATATATACTTTCAGATACACGTTTTTAAGGGAGAACAAAGACAATGAACCGTAATGTCTTCCCTCCGAAAGTTGGTAGTTGTCGGTAAAGGTTATTCTTCATAGTTATTGACAGTACCACCAAGACTACACGGTAACTTAAGGTAGTCCGTTTCTTTTACCTCCTTCCACTTCACTTCCTCCTTTGTCTGGGTACAAACACAGTAAATTTTTGTATATGATTCTTCCTGAAGGCAACGTCAAGTCACCAATTCTTAGACGGAACGTTACGTCTCCTACGTTCAACCTAGGGACCAGTCCCTTGATTCTAGGGTGTCCAGGCCCCAGTTGATTTGACCGTACGACGTTGATCTCTTCAGACACACGACGTCGTTTCTGGGTCGTGTTGGCTTGTTTTTTCTTTTTTTTTCTTTCCTCCACCTGTATGCATATGGGTACCGACTACGTACAACTACATACCGTCTTTGGTTGTGTTATAACATTTTGTTAATAGGAAGTTAATTTTTATCTGTTCAAAAATTTTTCTTTTTTTTTCTTGTATATGATTCTAAAGTTCTCTGGTTTTTCCTTGTATATGATTTTAAAGTCCACTGGTTGTTTTTGAGTCTCAAATACGACTCTATTTTCTTTTTCTTTAATTTTTTTTATTTTCTTGTACATGATTCTAAAGTCCATTTATTCCCAAAAGGGTCCTATATATCTCGGAAGTCACAACGTAGCTCCTTGCAGAGTCCGTTTGACCGTATACGACCAACGAGATCCATAACATTAGATGTATACTCGGACACATGAGATCTTAATATTTTTACGTTTCACTCAAAAGAAACAGAATATTAAAGAGTATGAAGTCTTAGAGACGAATGTTATCAAACGAAAATTGATTTGACAGAACATGTAAACGACTATAGATGAGAGTGTGGGTATGTAAAGAAGTGTCGTAGTAATCAGATAAAGTCAGATAGCTAAGGTAATCTTGATTAAGTTATAGGTACGGGGTTCAAAGTTTTATTGGAGACTGAAAAAATTATACAATTAGTGGTTTTTTCTTATTAAGAAAACATTCGGACTTACGGGTATAACAAAATTTACGTCATCGTCAAACCTGTTGGCTTCCGTTCTCTCTATACAGGAACGGCACCGTCAAGTAATGTTTCTCGTTAATGGAAGTTTTTGTCTGTACAGGTACGAGTGACCGTCACGTCTATAATACGATAACTATTGACCTAACATGAGTGAAATAATCCTTACGTACACATGCCCGAGTCAGTGAGTCAGTACAGGTTGAGAAACACTGGGGCACCTGACATCGGGTGGTCCGAGGAGACAGGTACCTTAAAAGGTCCGTTCTTATGATCTCACCAAATGGTAGGGGAAGATGTCCCCTAGAAGGACTGGGTCTCTAGGTTTGGTGTAGACGACACAGAGGACGAAATGTCCGTCTATAAATGGTGACACGGTAGACCTTTCGGTAAGTAAAATAAATAATCCTTATTCTTAGTTAATTCCGTCTAGTATTATATACAAACTTAAACAATGTTGTAGTGGTTGTTTTTGTTATGAGAGTAAAGACAGTGGTAGATAACTGAAAAAGAAATAATACTCCACATCATTTTATTTTTCAAAGACGTTTTCACTCTAGACATTTTCACATCAAAATGTTTTCACTCTAAGAAGTTTTCACACTAGAATCAGATGATTATTCTAAAAAGATGGAAACACAATTTAACACCGTAATGTTGGCTGACATACCAAGTGAAACTTTACCCATTAACCTAACTTATTGACTGTACAAGTTACTGATATCGTCCGATCCACCTCCGTGTTCAATCGTAGACTCGGACTTTCCACTGGACTAGGTAAATGTCCGAGTGGGTGTGTCGAAGTCTCTCACAGTCTACTGAGGTGGTAGACTGAACTCTGTAGTTACGTTCATTCCTGAGCTTCTTAGATACTCTTGTCTTTATTGTTGAATTTTAAATAAGAACCATCTTTTTATATATGTACGTATGAAATTTTTATCGAAACTTGTGGTACCGTGCAGTATATATCCTTTCGTGTATTGGGTGAAAAAGTGTTCAAGTTTCGTAAGGTACCACCTTACGACCAAGAGAGTCTTGGTCGTTGTCTACGAAGGAATGTTCGACCATAAGTAGAGACGAAAACCAACAAGAATTAGATCTAGTCCTAGAACCATAGTCTGGTCACCGTGTCTGCCTAGTGATCACTGTCTAGTCGACCGACGTCAAACACAATCGACTCCTGTTAACTAAGTGATTTTATACTAAAAGTGGTATTAGGTCGGTGTCTGGGTGTAGAAGTCACTGTGGTGTGACGTGCACCTTACCCCAAGTCTGAGTCGAGTGTCAGTTCGACTAGGGGTTGACGAAGATAATAAAACAGAGAAATTGATTAAAGGAAGTAACAGTTTCAGATACTGGTACAAACTCTTTAAGACTTACTATTAAAAAAAGAGTCCTTAAGGATATCTTAATTATAGAGTGAAGAGACTTGTCTGTGCTTACCGGGATTAACTACAAATTAACGAGACCTACACATACAAAAACAGAAAACAAGGTAAAAGTCAGTGATATCTACAGTTTTCAAGTATCATTTTCGACATCCAGTTTACGAGGACAGAAATAGGTTGACGGGTACAGTAAGTAAATGTCGCATCAACATAAACACAAATAGTCAGCGAGTCAGTACAGGTTGAGAAACTCTGGGGTACCTGAGATCGGACGGTCCCAGGAGACAGGTACCTTAAGAGAACCGTTCTTATAACCTTACCCAACGGTAAGGGAAGAGGTCCCCAAGAAGGGCTGGACCCCTAACTTGGACCCAGAAGACGTAACGTCCGTCTAAGAAATGGTAAACTCGGTGGTCCCTTCGGGTACGGTAAGTAAATATTGAATCAACATAGGTCATCTAAAGTTAACGAAGTTTAAAAATAAATACAGTTTAAACAACCCTCTTATGTTTAGACGAGGAGAGTCTAGTAGAGGACGTTCGTACACCTGTCGAAGAGGCCCTTTTTATGGTGGAGGGAGGATGGAATTTTTAAAATGGATAAGAATCTCAAGTCCTGAACTATATAGGGTACTTCGGTTCTTGAGACTTAATGACACTCTTAAAGTTATAGTAATTTCTGACTAAATACATATAGGAGGAAAATACTCAATATCATATTATATTAATCTTTACTCTCTCTCTAAGAACAAGACCCGACATCCTTTTTACTAACTTTTCATTATAAAAAATAGTATTGGTTGGTAATTGGAGTAGTTATCGTTCTTTTATCCATGTTTACTTACTGTACTTTACATTTATTTCCGGAGTTCCCTGAAGGGACTACCAGGTCACCAATTCTTATGTTGACGATTACGTCCACAGTGGTCAAGCTAGGGACCAGGTCCTTGATTCTAGGGTGTATGGTGTTGATGTATGTGGTGTTGATGACTCGGAAGTGTTAGATCTCGGGTCCGAGACGTTGTTCTCTTCGGTGAAGCTACTCTTCGGTGAAGTTACTCTTCGGACACGTGGCGTTGATTTCTCATTGGGTACAAACGACATTGCTCTCTTTTATACCCGTGTCTTTGTTTCTGGTTCACGTCAGATTTATTCTTTTATTTATATATGAAAATTTTCCGGAGTATACACTGAGGTTCAGAGAGGGTGGATAAAATTTTAAAATTGTCGAGTAAACAAGAGAGGGTTTTGAATCGTCTTGTTCCTAACAATCGGGGTATTTTTACTCCGATCCTCCATAAGTAGTAAACGTTACTAACATTTCAAATATTTATCATCTTGACCCCTTTATTTTGACAAATATAATTGTTTGTATAATGTACTCAATAAAAAGTAAAATACCTCACAGTGTACGTGTTCTACCAGACTTCTGTCACTGAGTCACCTACATCGTACACGAAAGGGAGGTACGAAGTTAGTTAAGTTGTTTATAAATACCTGGGGATAGTGTATCGTCTCGAAGGGACCACCGAGTCTGCCATTTCGCAGACGGACGCTACGCCCTCTGGGTCCAAGCTAAGGACCCAGCCCTTCTAGGGGACCTCTTCCTTTACCGTTAGGTGAGGTCGTGAGAACGGACCTTTTAGGGTACCTACCTCTTCGGACGTCCGTGACACTGACTGAACCTCTTTAGATAGTCACCTGTACTGTGTCATAAACGGAAGTTTAACGGTAGGATTTCATCCGACCACTTTATGTGTTCATTTCTCCAGTTGTCTTACCTTGAATCAGCGACGAGACTTCGACGTTGAGTTCGGAGGTCCCGGTGTATTGGGACAGAATCTTTTAGTTTTTGGGAAGTAAGATAAGTCGTGTATAAATAATTTGAAGATGACATCTGAACCGTGAAACGACTGTCTTCCATATTTTACTACTATTCATTATTATTAATGAAACATTGAGGGTCACTTGTCGATTGTTTATTACGTTTAAGACCTCATCTAAAAAGTAGAGGACTCCGACAACTACACATTTCTACACAACATAGGATGTATGGAGGAGAGGTACAGGTATAGGTAGGAGTAGAATGTTTCGACATCTACAAACCGTGGATGAATAGTCCGTGGGGGATCAGAATTACAGTCGGAAGTGAACGTTTCGAGTTACGAATCCTAGTTTTTACTCTTTTGCTCTCTTAGTGTCAAGGATCTGTCGAAATGGACGTAAACAAATAAAGTCTTCGGTGGGTGAATTACAAGTAGTGTCTATCAAACGTACGAAACATTCGACGAAAGTGGTACGAAAACTAGTAAAACACCTAGTTATGGTACAAACCCTCCTGATTAGGTTTCGTCTTCGAAAGTTCGGGACCTAAATTCTCCAAATTTTCTTTCGTTTTTGTCTTCATGTCTGTCGGACGGTAAGTTGAACTTTACCTTGTATCCCGGAGACAGATATATCCTCAGACGAGGGAGCGCGAATCAGACTCTCGGTCTACAAGTCTTCGGTCTTTGGAACGATTCGAGAAGGTCGTCAACGTTTTCGTAAACAACGTGTCAACGTCCTAGTTCAGAAAAAAGGGTTGAACGTTTCCTTTAGCAGACGACACCTGGTTCATATCTATGACAAGTATCCGTGAACGGTTAAAGAGTTCCTTCTGATCCTGGATGCCCCTGTAGTCTCTACGAGGTTAGAGTCAGGTGTACCGGTCTTCGGGACACTGTATGTATACGAAAGAACGGTCCGAGACACTGAGTCAAGAATAGTAAACCGACCCGAGATCGATCCTTCGAGGGGAGGGAAGTACTTCAGTACCCTTTAAACACAGGAATTACACAGTGGTAGATGTAAGAGATTCTTAACCAAGGTAGATAAAGGATAACACCGAAAACACATTAAGGTCCACTCCGTAGGGTGATCATGGTGATTCTGACGAAGGTACCTCACTGAGAGTACCGAGAAACGTACACCTATACGGGTTAAAGTTAGAATCCCACTCTTCACCTCGTGACAACAAGTCAGTGATTGAGCACGGACTGAGAGACTCTAGGGCACCTGACTTCGTCGGTCCGAAAGGACAGGAAGTGATAAAGGGTGTCAAACGAGTTTGAGTACAGGTGACTTAGTCATTACGGTAGAGTAGGAGACGACGGGGGAAGAGGAGGACAGGATTCATAAAGGTTCTTAGTCCCAGAAAAGGTTACTCAGCCAAGAAACTTAGTTCACCGGTTTCATAACCTCGAAGTCGAGGTCGTAGTCAGGAAGGTTACTTATAAGTCCCGACTAAAGGAAATCCTAACTGACCAAACTAGTCAAACGAGAGGTCCCCTGAGAGTTCTCAGAAGAGGTCGTGGTGTGAAACTTTCGTAGTTAAGAAGTCGCGAGTCGGAAGAAATACCAGGTTGAGAGTGTAGGTATGTACTGATGACCTTTTTGGTACCGAAACTGATATGTCCGGAAACAACCGTTTCACTGAAGAGACGAAAAATTATAGAGGTACCCCAAGAGTTCCGTTTCTATGACTTCACCGAACGGTAAGGGAAGAGGTCACCAGGTGAAGTCATAGGAACGGAACTCTTGGGGTACCTGTCATACTTTTCACTTCGTAATGATAAATAATTAGTGCTGATCAATCTTACACGTTTTGAAGTTTTATTGACATCCTGTCTCTGTCTGAAACGTTCACCTCCCAACCAATTGAAAAATTAACTGTTCACAACCGAGGACTAAGAGTAATGTTGAACCTACTTAGAGTCTCCATAATCTGGTTCACTTCCTACAGTAAAAGTCTTTCAATCTTAAGGTAAAGAATCTTCTACCTTACCCCTTTTCCTACTGAGATTTAGCTATCCTCTGTCAGACCACTCACTACCTTGATAAGATACAGGAATTGTACTATCATAAACGTCTCTGGATACCGACTCGTGGCTTCTTAACTACGAAAACTTGACTCCACGATCTCTTCTGAGAACTCTCAGGGAACCTGACGTTCCTCTAGGTTGGTCAGGTAAGACTTCCTCTAGTCGGGACCCTAAAGAAACCTTCCTTACTACGATTTCGACTTTGAGGTCATGAAACCGGTGGAGTACACTTCTCAACTGAGTAACCTTTTCTGAGACTACGACCCTCCCTAACCCCCGTCCTCCTCTTACCCTACTGTCTCCTACTCTACCGACCTACCGTAGTGACTGGGCTACCTGTACTTAGACTCACTTGAGGTCCTCTACCACTACCTGTCCCTCCGGACCGCACGACGTTAAGTACCCCAGCGTTTCTCAGTCTGTGCTGACTCGATGACTTGACTTGACTTGACTATGTATACAATTTTAAAGTATCCTGATATGTGTTTTCGTTGTTATCATTGTTTGGTTCCTTGTCCACTTTTTACTACTTTGAACTTATTCAAAACGTCGAATCAATTAACATAAAATTATTATGGTTGAAGGAATAAATTTATTAAGATCATAATAGAGTTTATTATAGTGACCGTATCGACTTACTTTCTATCTGTTTTTAGGAGAGATTATAAAAACGGTACAGGTACTTTCAGATCCTGAAGGGTCCACCATTTGTTGAACGGACGGTTACGTCCTCTAAATTCTCTACGTTTAAGATAGGGACCAAACCCTTCTAGGGGACCCCCTCCCGTATCGTTGGGTGAGGTCATAGGAACGGACCTCTTAGGGTACCCGTCTCCTCGGACCAGTCGATGTCAGGTATCCCAACGTTTCTCAACCTGTGTTGACTTCGTTGCATCGTACGTGTATACGTACCTTCTGATTTGTATAAAGTCTTTTCTTTCAAAAAATCTTTCATCCTTGATCACTCATATAATTGTTCTAGGAGTAAAAGTCATTAGTCTATAAACACAGAATGAAAAATAAATAAATTTTCAATAAACACAATAGAATAACAAATTTACTTCTATACTGGTTATGTTGAATTATTTTTCTTTACTGACGACTCCTGTATTAATTGGACACCTTGACGTTATACAATAGAAACGGATATAAAACTAAACCAGAAACTCTGACTCGGATACGATGAAATAGAATCATCCTACGCGTTAATCGTGAAGACGGACACCAAACTTGAAAAGGCAATAGATCGACTTAAGGAGACGGACTCACAGTCTGAATTTTCTAGGTCACTAGATGATTTATTGGTCCACTTTTGAAGGGGTCAATGATAGGTAGAGGTATGGTAGAGAACGGGGACGAAAGGTGGTGGTGTAGACATTAAGAAAAAAAAAAAAAAAAAAAAATGACGAAAAAGGATGGAGTCAACCACCATTTCGTGTCTGTATTCTGTTTTAGGACACTCAGTAGGAGTTGAGAAAATAAACGTTGTAGGTTAAATTCGATTCAGAGAGACCAACCTAGAGAATCTATGTACGACTTAAGAGGTAAAAGTGAGGATAACGGTAACGGTTCCGTAAAGGAGTTGACAAGACAAAATTATCTGACCTATTAATATATTGTACGTTCACATAGTGTCACTAGTACGTCTAGACTAAGGTGAAAAATCTTGGGATAGTAATGACTTTCCATACCCACCCCCCAGGTATTGGTTATTTGTCCGGTCCAACCACCCTTCCTTTCACGAAATAAAGTCTACGGTCTTTGACCCCTCCCTCATCCCACCACCTGTAGACAGGTTTCCGGCTGAGGGAGATGGGGCTGTTCGTCCCCCACTCTCGTAAACATCAGTCTCAGTCCCACCCCCCTTGTACGTCTTTGTCGTTTCAGCAGAAACTAACTAGTAGTCACCAGACTGATTGTAGGACCAACGAAATCCATGTCAATTAGAAATTAATACCCCACGTGAACAAGAAACACGAATTAAGAACCTGAATACCGTCGAGTACAGGACCCATGTCAAGCCAGTAGTACATCAATTGAAGAGGTGGAACTCAAAAATATAGACATTCTGTCGAGTGTCCTATACCGAGTCTTATGATAGATATCGGGAACTTTTTCTTGGTTTCCAGGAACTGATATGAATTCATTCATTCATTTCAGTGAGTCAGCACAGGCTGAGAAACACTGGGGCACCTGACGTCGGGTGGTCCGAGGAGGTAGGTACCCTAAGAGGTCCGTTCTTATGACCTCACCCAACGGTAAAGAAAGAGGTCCCCTAGAAGGGCTGGGTCCCTACCTTCGGCCCAGAGGGTGTAACCACCGTCTGCGAAATTGGAGACTCGGTGGTTCCTTACTGATGTAATAGTAACAAATCAGAGGAAACGAACAAAAGGAAACAAAGTCGTAAACAGTGAAGAGACTAATTTGAATAAGAAACTAATTTCAAAAGGTGTCTGCTTTCCGTCTGTCTCCTGTACTACTGCCCGGTTCCTGGTATGTCAGAACGAGGAATATCCTCGTTCAAATCGGTCGGAACATATATTCTAAACAAAACAACAAATCAACGATTCAGTACAGACTGAGAAAACGTTGGAGTACCTGACATCGGGTAGTCCGTTGATACACGTATCCTAAAAGGTCCGTTTTTACGACCTCACCCAACGGTAAAGGAAGAGGTCCCTTAGAAGGACTGGGTCCCTAACTTAAATACAGAGGACGTCACCGTCCACTTAAGAAATGAAGACTCGGTGGTTAATTCTGGGACATATATACTAGTCAAGTCAAGTCAGCGAGTCAGTACAGTGTGAGAAACTCTGGGGTACCTGACGTTGTGTGGTCCGAAGGGACAGTTAGTCGTCGAGGGCCTACCTTTGACTCAAATGAGTTTGAGTACAGATAACTCAACCACTACGGTAGGTTGGTAGAGGAGGAGATAGTAGGGGAATAGACCCGAAGTTAGAAAGGGTCGTATTCCCAGAAAATTTTACTCAGTCAAGAAGTGTAGTCCCCTGGTTTCATAACCTGAAAGTCGAAATCGTAGTCAGGAAGATTACTGATAAGCCCTGACTAAAGGAAATCCTACCTGACCAACCTAGAGGAACGACAAGTTTCCTAAGAGTTCTCAGAAGAGGTTGTGGTGTCAAGTTTTCGTGTTAAAAAGTCACGAGTTAAAAGAAATATCAGGTTGAGAGTGTAGGTATGTAGTGATGACCTTTTTTGTATCGAAACTGATCTGACTGGAAACAACAGTTTCATTACAGAGACGAAAAATTATACGACAGATCCAACCAGTTTTGAAAAGAAGATTCTTCGTTCGTAGAAAATTAACGTACCGACGTCAGTGGTGGACGTCACTAAAACCTCAGGTTTTTTATCAGACAGTGACAAAGGTGACAAAGGGGTAGATAAACGGCACTACACCACCCTGGTCTACGACACTAGAATAAAAAGACTTGCAACTCGAAATTCCGTTGCAAAAGTGAGAGGAGAAAGTGAAAGTCGTAATCCAGAAGAAGTGAAAGACGGTATTCCCACTACAGTAGACGTATAGACTCCAATAACTATAAAGAGGGTCGTTAGAACTAAGGTCGAACACGAAGTAGGTCAGGTCGTAAAGAGTACTACATGAGACGTATCTTCAATTTATTCGTCCCACTGTTATACGTTAGAACTGTATGAGGAAAAGAGATAAACCTTGGTCAGACACAAGGTACAGGTCAAGATTGATAACGAGGACGTATGTCTAAAGAGTTCTCCGTCCACTCCACCAGACCATAAGGGTAGAGAAAGTCTTAAAAGGTATCAAACAACACTAGGTGTGTCAGTTTCCGAAACCATATCAGTTATTTTGTCTTCATCTACAAAAAGACCTTGAGGGAACGAAAATACTACTACGTTGCCTACAAACGTTAAACTAGAGACCAAGTAGACGGAAAAGATTTTGGTCGAACTTGTAGACCTTCAAGAACCAAGTACATGACAACTTCGGACCGTACCTCTTAAAACTCGTATGAAACGATCACACACTCTACTCACGATAACACGTCATCAAACTCGTAATAAACCGTAACGGAAAGAAACCCTAACCCTACTTTTGACTGGAAAAGGCCAGGACACCGGTGACGACTAAAAAAGTTTAAACGACCGTATAACTCACGTCGTGAAAGTGTCGTAGTAGAAATTTCTAAACTTTGTCGAATTGACCTTAAGGTAGTGGAGGTGATCGAAACAAACATTACTACGAAAGATTCAGCGTCAACTGAAACGTAGGGTCCTACAGACCGAGATCCACTCACTAGTGTGGTAGTACTAATAGACGTAGTACTTCTAGAAAAAACATGTCAAGAGGACACATAAGAACTGTGGAGAAGAATTATAGAACATGAAGACAATCCAGGTATGGTTAAGACAGGAAATAACTCGGGTAAAAAACGTACTTTACAAGGGAACGATAGAGATGAAATGAACTTTTCTAGAGATCAGAAAGGGTAAGATAACAAAAGGAGATAAAGAAACGTGACTAGTGACTCCTTCCGAAAGAAAAGAGAGAAACGATAAGAAACCTTGAGACGTAAGTCTACCCATATAGAAAGGAAAAGAGGAAACGGAAAACGAAGAGAAGAAAAGAGTCGATAAACATTTCGGAGGAGTCTGTTGGTAAAACGGAAAAAACGTAAAGAAAAAGAACCCCAACTAGAACTAGTGACGGAGGACATGTTACAGTGTTTGGAGATAGGCATTAAACAGTCCGTAAAACAGATAGTCTAGATTAGGGAACTTAGATAAACAGTGAAGGTGACATGTTAACATCCCCTAAACTAAATCCAGTATGGACTTACCAGATCACCAAAAGAGATGAAAGAAGTTAAATTCAGACTTAAACCGTTACTCAGGTAATAGACTCGGTGTCAGTCGAGGACCAAAACAAAAAACGACTGAATTACTTTGATACTTGGTACAGTACATTCCGGTGGATTCTGTCTACCCAGTACCACCTCTAAAGACTGTTTTGCACCAGGTGACCTCTGCCCCTACCGTTTGGTGAAGTTATAAGAACGGAACTCTTGGGGTACTTGTCATACTTTTCCGTTTTTCTATCCTGTGAATTTCTATTCAGGGGTCCAGTCATCCGTGGGTTATACGATGACCTCTAGTCACCTCTTTATTGACGTCTTTCTTACTTCTTTACCTCAGTTTCGTTGTTGTCGTGGGTCAACACCTACACTGACCCCTACCTACATTTCAGACTACGACATTTCTCGTTATAATGTATCCTTGGACTTTACAATTCAGTTACTTAGTTCCGTTTAACCTTCACCGGTTTGTCCTCTACCGTTCTCACTTGTAGCTGTAAAATCCTTAGTCACTTGATTTTACCTGACCTTACCCACTTAAATTGAGTCTACTAGTAATATAGATGATGACACACGTTCTTAGGGAACCTTCTTTACCTCATCGGTAGTATCAGTTGTCTTCTCAGGCTTTACATCATGAACCTACGTTAGAGTTTTTGTTGTCTTACTAAAGACAAGTAGAGGTTCCGTTTGGTAAGTTATAGTGTCATTAGGTTCAGATACGGGACTAGTCATTACGACTTCTTCGACTTCGACTTCAAGATACTTCTGCATGTTCTGGAAGATCTTGATTGTGTGTTTTTTCTACAGAAAAAGTAATATCCCCTGACCTTACGTTTTCACCCTTCAGTTCTTTGTGGACCTCATTGTCCGTTATAACCGGAACCTCATATATACTATTTGAGACTTTTTAGACGGGGAGTGGGTGAAAACACCGAGTGATCAAGTAGTGAAAGGAAAGCTTTACAAGTGAAGTCCTTGTGAGTTGACGAATGTTATGGGATTACCTGTTAACATTAAGTGAGAGTGTTTGATAAATGAGACCGGGTTTAAAAGAATAGGATAAGAAAGACGTCTTAGGTATAAAGGGTTTGAGAACGTGTCAGTGTCTAAATAGACCTTAGGGTGGTATTTTCGGTTTATGGGGAAGTAAAGAAATATACATAAGGATAATGATCTGTATATAAAAATGTATACATGGAGAAGAAGAGAAACACATGAGACTTAGATTGGTTCTGAATAAGTTGAAACATAAGGATCACGGATCATATCGTATATCCTTCAGAGTCATCTACCTAACCTAACAATTTATTTATTCACGGACTAATTACTTATTTAGTTACAAATAAATAGAGAAATTTTGATACATAAATTGTTACTGTATTTATTCTGGACATATCATTTCACAAATTATAGATTACATGAAGTAAGACCTCCCGAACAAATAGATAACGAAAATCTTGATTTTTGTATTATTCTATTCGATCTAATGAAATAACAACAATTTGACTTCGACAAGTTGAGATATCAAGAAGGGATCTCTTTTCTTTATAAAATACACAGAATACATCACCTTCTTGAAATGGTCTTTTTCTTGAATCAATGGGTGGAACCTCCAAGTAACCCAACACAGACAAACCTCCAGTGTAAACGGAAGTGGAGTCGGGAAAAAGGACCTTTACTTTGTCTTACACGACTATTACTTAGTTATTATACAACTACGACACGTGTCCTAATTAGTTTTCGGGAGTAAGAGAAAGTCCTGTTAAAGTTCGACGGTGATTAGTCGTCTCCGTTCGTTCGACCTCTCCTCCGGATCGTGTATGAACTGTCACTGTTAGTTCGACATGTGTGATTAGAGACACCCCTTTAAGTCTCTCCCGGAAGGTCGAGGTTCCGGTCTTTACGTGTCTTAGGTTCCAATATATGGTTAGGGGAGGAAGAAAGAAACCCAGTTGATCATGTGTAAGTTTAGTGAATTGGACTCAACGAAGAAAAATTACCTTTGTGATAGAATGGAAAAGGAAATGAACTCTCCTTATAGATTAATTTTATTTTTAAAGGGGGAGGTAAACCTATATTCACGAAGTAAGATTTAAAAATAGTGAAGAACGGAGGAGTAATATATTTCTCATTTATAGTTGAAGTATCTCGTTTCATTTGGTAATGGCGAGACTAATTTCACTGGGATTGTTAGACCACAACTAACGGAGGAAGTCCCTCTTAAGTAACTATTTATTATTGTATTCCTGTGTTTTCTACGACAAAATCGACGAGAAGACTTTTTGTTACGAAACTCCATTCTGGTATGCTTTTGACTACTTTTTCAAACAAGGACAAAAATAAAGGGGTAACTTTTAATATACTTCATTTTGTCAGTAAGACAATATTGACAAATTAAAATGTACACTTCTTTACATTTTGATCTGTACAATTTCCCTTACAGGGTGACGTGGGATCAATAAACAAAGATCCTACAATTAAGACAAGTTGGTGGACACAAGTGTCTTGGATGAACATGACGGACTGAACTGACTAACGGTGGAATAAGGGAATAAGGTATAGACCTGTCCTTCACGGGAGTGAGTTATGATTTACAAGAGAACCAGACTTGGTACCTAATGTGTTTGGAGACTATAGTCAGTCTCTTCTGAAGACCCGAACTGAAGAGTCTAGGACATAAGATCGTCGGTCGAAGGGACAGCTTATAAATGGTCTACACGTCCTGTAGGATACACAATAGAATGTACAGGTAAAAAAAATGGTTAAAAACGGGATGAGACACGGGGTCATCCACCTGTTTATACCCAATGTAGTTACACTTTGAAATAGAAGACCAAAGACCAACTCAAATTGGTTAAACCTCGTAGGTGTCCTCTACCTTTATCCTCCTGTCGTTTCAGTTCGATAAGTAAGGGTGACAAAGAAGGGATGTCCTAGTTACTTGAGGGAGTGGGATTCCAGGGTCGTAGATAGTTAGTCCACGGGAGATCACTCATTGTCTGGGGGTGACAGTGTCCTACGTGGTATTGAACACGAAAGAAGTGTAGTACACACATAGACAGTGAGTCAGTACAGACTGAGAAATGCTGAGGGACCTGATATCGGACGGTCCGAGGGGGTAGACGTCTTAAGAGGTCTGTACTTATGACCTCACCCATCAGTAAGGGAAGAGGTTCCCTAGAAGGGATAGGTCTCCAATTTTGACCCCTAGGACGTAACGTCCGTTTAAGAAATGGTAGACTCGGTGGTCCCGAGTATGGAAATATTCGTCAAAGAAAGATTGATTAAGAGGAGATCGATGAGTAAAAGAAAGAACAAACTTGAGTCTTCTTATGTATTTTCCTTCTTTTTCCTCTTCATCTTATATTTTTAGACCTTTTTATTTCATTGTAAACCGAACGAAGAGTGATAGAGTAGAGATAGAATAAGAGGTTTTCGAACAAAGGACCGTTACACTTGAGTTTCTTATTTTTGAAATAATGGACATGTGATACGACAAGAGGAATAATTTTACAAATTTTTTTTTTGAATTCTTTATGTATACATAGTACGGTATTCGAATGTAAACGTCTCGTGTATTTTCATTTTACCAAAATGAAATCAACTAAACACTGTTAAGAATAGAGGATTTTATAACTGTACACCTTTATGAAAATTCTTTTTGAGAACTATACAATGATTAACTTTTATAAGAATACTTTTACGACTGTTATAATGATTTCACACGTTATTTCGAGATTAATTTTGTCCTCCTTTCCCCTACCCTGTGTTAGAAATTTTCCTACTGTTCCGGTCTCTGTTCCATTTTTGACCAATTTGTTTGATCCAGGTTCTACCACCTGCTCAACTTAACGTCATCTAGAACTCGGAATAATATACGAGTAACACTATGTAATCGTAGATTTACTGTATGAGTAGTCGTGGTACTGTCATGACTCCGGTCGGTAATTTCCATTTTTCCCCCGTCACCGGGTTAAGGACCTTTAGGGACGGGAAAGGGGGTTTATTAACCTTATTAGAAGGGTGAGTGACCCGAAGGGACCACATCTTAGACCGACGTTACACCCTCTAGGTCCAAACTAGGGACCTAGCCCTTCTACGGGACCTCTTCCTTTACCGATGGGTGAGATCATATAAACGAACCCTTTAGGGTATCTGTCTCCTCGGACCACTCGATGTACCAGCGGTTTTCAGTCTGTGTTAACTCACTGATTGTGATGGTGTGTAATCGGATACTTTAAGGGGTAGCGTATTTTCGATTGGTACGGTATTCAGATCCGAGCGAGAGAGAGAGTGGAAGACTCTGTCAAGTGTGAGACAGACGTCTCACACAAAGAGAGATTTATTTAGATGAAGAATGGATAGTGAAACAGAGAGTTAAACAAGAAAACCTCTGCTCTGAAGTTCTTGGAGTTTAAGTGACCCTTGTATGAGTCAATTTTTTGACTAATCATCGTATTTCAACCTAGTCAGACGACACTTTCCCGTAAAAGAGGAGGGGTTGAAACTTTCCATACAAAGTTTTTGGAAATGTATTCTTACTCGAGAACTGACCCCAATTTCATATTAAAAGTTTTATAAGTTTTGTATTGAGTACATTTATATTTTATTTGTACATAGCTCTAAAATAATTAAGTAATTATTTCCGTGGTCATTCTACCTTTTTGATCGAGTTTCCTCTAAAACTCTTTGTCTCTAAATATATTCTTTTTCTAAGGGAAAAACTAACTTAATATCAGTCAGATGAGATTCTGGAGATCCAGAACTGGAACCTGAAATCAAAGACGGAAACAGTCGGGACGTAGTGGATCAACATCATTCTTAAAATGATTCAGATAAATCTTCCTTGCCGGTGGGAGTGATAGACTAGTAGGAGTTATAGACTCGTTTAAGGAGATTATATGGGGGGGGTGTGTGTGTGTGTGGAACATTATAGACTAGTGAGACCGGACGGAAGTCGTTCTTGGCACGATGTAGTCACATTGTTCCTAGAAGGGATTGGACCCCTAGAGAAATATCCTTAAAAGACAAGTGGTTGAGGGGCTGAGGAGGAACTGATATTTAAGGACGAAAGGGAACACAAGTCTTAACTTGGGTTACCGAGAGAGTGAATAACGTTTTGGAGTAACGTCATCCAAAAAGTCCATTTTAGAAGGAATGTTAAGAAATTAAAGTCTTATTAATAAATTGTAATTAATCAGTCGATTATTTTACGACTTTACCTAACCGATTATATGTTTTGACACATTACAGAGTTTCTCTTTATTTTATTTTACAAACCGTAGTAGAAAAGAGGGTAGGTCTTTATGTGTGTAGTTGTACATTTATCTTTTATCACTTTTTAGAAACCAATCGTTTATCAATTCAGTTGTGTCTACGTAAGAGGTTATTTTAGTTCATCAAAACCCCACTCAGACAATTTTTTACTGTTCGACAAATTGTCGTGTTCCAGTAAGTCAGTAGGAGACGAAATAAAATACGTAAAACCTATTCGGAATTGTTTTCTATCATTGTCAAATATCTTATACTCTAACCATACCTACTCTAATAATTCTTCGGATACGGTTGAAGGGTTAAAAGTAAACGAACATAGTTTTACTTCTGTTTAGGTTATCTTGGTATAGTCATTTTATAGGTAACTATTACATGATTTTTATTTCTTTTCAGAAAGACACCGAATCCTAAGGAATTCGAAGATATAAAGACATAGATGGGAACCAGTTAAATCCGTCATGTGTACTTCAAGTACTCTCAGAAGGAAAAGACAGATTGAAATTATTGAAAGAAAAACTGTATAAGGGTACCTATTGATTTAATAGTTTCATATCGTAAAAAGAAGTTAGGTTGACTGACGTTGATAAGAGTGTACACTGTTTAATTTAAAAAAAAATTTATTAACTAAAGTACTCCGTATCTGATGGTGATGGTATTTTGATGGTGACCGGACATCTTTCTCAAAATTCCTAAAAAAAGAATCAGTCCGATAAGAAGTTTCAAAGGTTTATAAAAGAGGAAACTTTATTAAATTTTGTGTAAAATTGTATTATACCGTCAAATATTTATGTTCTGAGAGAGAGTTTTTATTTTATTATTTTGATTTCTTTACACTTATTGTTTTCTATATTTCCGCTTTTTATTCTCTTTTATAAGGTATCTTTTGTGTTTCATTATCGACTTTATTCATGAATCGTATACAGTTCTTACTTCTCACCAGGTAAGGTATAGTATTAAACGGAAGTACACTTAATAAGTAGGACACCGAGGTATTACTTTTTCATCGTTTGGGTTTGAGTATGTCGATTTTTCATATGTAGTCCTACGCTTGTAGACACCTGACGGAAAGAGACGTGGTCCAACGGAAGGATTGTTTACTATATAAAATGGAAAATATTGATACCGAATATCACCGTGATTTTGCTTCGTTAGTCAAATACTTACCCGAAGGGACCACCGAGTTTACCATTTCTTAGACGAACGTCACATCCTCTACGCCCAAGGTAGGGACCCAGTCCTTCTAGGGGACCTCTTCCCTCACCGATAAGTGTTAGTATAAGAACGGACCTCTTACGATATCTGTCTTCTCGAACCGCCCGATATCAGGTACCCCATCCCTTGTCAGTCTGTACTGACTCTCTGATTGTGAAAGTGAGTTTTGTTTCGTTGGGTAGTTAAATAATTTATAGGTAACTAAAAACTCACATCGTGAGAGAAACGGAATAACTAATACCTTTATTAAAGAAGTACTTTTATTCTTATTCTATCTCAAATAGTGGTAAAAATTTTTCGAACCATCGAGTTAGAAGGTATAAAAAAACTCAAAAATGTTTAATAAAGTAATTTTTACACTAACCTCGGTTTTATTATTTTGTGACGGAACGTTTTTTCCTTCGAGAAACAAAGAATGTTTTAAAACTACAGTCTAGATTTTACAAAACGAAAGGACGTTTTCGTACGAAAAAGAGCCAAAAGTGGACGACACTCTTAATAAGGATGTAATATTAATCAAGTCTATTTACTTACCGTTCTAACGAGAAGTCTAAAATGAAAAATTTCGATTAAATGTACTACCAGATACTACTGTACCAATAATTGTCAAAAACCCGTTAATTAATCCCACCAACCATCTCAACAATCGTGTTTTACTTTGATTCTCCAATAAAATCATTTAAGAAGACGAGCCCTCTGTACTATCATCGGTAGTTAGGTGTGATTGACTTACTTATCACTACAATGAGAAGAGTGACACGCAATAAACCATCCGTGGTCCCAATAAACCACCCGAAGGGACCACCGAGTCGTCATTTCTTTGACGGACAGTTACGTCCGCTACACCCAAATTAAGGACCCAGTTCTTCTAGGGAACCTTTTCCTTTACCGTTGGGTGAGGTCATAAGAACACGGACTATTCGACGCAGGTACCTCAGTGTTTCTTAGCCTGTGTTGGTGTTGAATCGTTGATTTGTTGTTGTTCTTCTTTACAATAAACCATCAAAAAAAAAAAAATTGAAGTTTCGTACTTCAAAACGAGAGGAAGTTTGGTGACGACGTCGGGAGAAGGATCAGGAGAGGTTCGACACCTCGTGACTTATTCGTGACCAGTGTAAGGTAAAGAGTTCTTCGAGAAAAATAGAGAAGTGTCAGAAGTAGGATGTCTTCGTCCAGTATCATTTTACAGGTTACTATCGTATACTCTTATTTCTTTACGGAAAGACGCCGAATCTCAAAGAGGTGAAGAAATAAGTCAGAGGAGGGGAAACATCTATAAGTAGATCCTACGAGGTCGTAGTCAAGAACAAAGGAAGACCCGGGGGACGGACTTTCGTCGAGAAAATGGGGAAAGGATAAAGGGGTAAAGACGAGCGACGATTGGAATTTTGTTGGCTTAATATCCTTACTCTAGTCAAGTCAAGTCAAGTCAAGTCAGTGAGTCAGCACAGGCTGAGAAACGCTGGGGTACTTAGCGTCGTGCGGTCCGGAGGAACAGGTGGTGGTTGATGGCCTCAAGTGAGTTTGAGTACAGGTAGTTCAGCCACTACGATAGGTCGGTAGAGTAGGAGACAACAGGGGAAGAGGAGGACGGGGGTTAGGGAGGGTCGTTGTCTCAGAAAAGGTTACACAGTTGAGAAGTGTACTCCACCGGTTTCATGACCTCAAAGTCGAAATCGTAGTAAGGAAGGTTTCTTGTGGGTCCCGACTAGAGGAAATCTTACTTGACCCACCTATAAGAACATCAGGTTCCCTGAGATTCCTCAGAAGAGGTTGTGGTGTCAAGTTTTCGTAGTTAAGAAACCACGAGTCGAAAGAAGTGTCAGGTTGAGAGTGTAGGTATGTACTGGTGACCTTTTGGTATCGGAACTGATCTGCCTGGAAACAACCATTTCATTACAGAGACGAAAACTTATACGATAGATCCAACCAGTATTGAAAGGAAGGTTCCTCATTCACAGAAAATTAAAATACTGAAGTCAATGGTAGACGTCACTAAAACCTCGGGGGTTTTTATGTCAGACTGTGACAAAGGTGACAAAGGGGTAGATAAAGGGTACTTCACTACCCTGGTATACGGTACTAGGAGCAAAAGACTTACAACTCGAAATTCGGTTGAAAAGTGAGAGGAAAAAGTAAAAGTAGTTCTCCGAAAAATCAAGGATAAGTGAAAGACGGTATTGCCACCACAGTAGACGTATAGACTCCAATAACTATAAAGAGGGCCGTTAGAACTAAGGTCGAACACGTTAAATTGGATTGAGGATTTAATATAGGAGGACTTACGTGTGGTACAGAACGGATTGGACAACTATAAAAAGGATCTAATTTTCTTCTTACTTCTTACTTCATCAATCTTTTACCGATCGAGAGATAGAGGTTATTGGGGGAATCATTAAGACATCTTTCTGGTGTGTCCGTTCCATTGTAGACCTCTCTCTTAGTCGGTCAAACGTGCGGTACCTCTTACTGCGTCTTGGGTTGGAGGACAAAGTCGCTAAGGGACTCTAAGAAGGGGGTAAAAAGGAAAATTTTTGGTAGTATCGACTCGTCTTAGAAGTCTTAACCGGAGATCTACTCAGATGGAACAGGGGTCTAACGACGAAAAGGGTAATTTCGTTGAAAGGAAAAAGGACCGTAAACGGAGAACTTAATAACCGAAAACTCACAGTTTGTCGACTTGGTCTCAAGACATTATTCGGGTACCTAAATCCACCCTGGATCATCACTAAGATATTTGATACCTTCACCCTCAACTGTGTCTCCGAAAGTCTGACTCGGTTATTTTTCGGAGACGGGTCAAAAGAGGAGAGAGAGGGGGTCGGTGTCCTTCTATCGACAAGGTTTCACAGTGAGTCTGAATGTCTCTTTACGTAAAAACGGAATCACCTTTTATTTAAAAAGAAACAACTCGAGGGTTCTACTGAATTATACCATTGTGCTACATCCAATAGGGTAATTACGTAGAACTTTTCTTAAACTTCATTCCCAGAGACTCTGACCGTAGAAGATCCGTCTAAATAAGTCCTGGGGGAGTTGGTAAGCATAAAGATTGTGAGTGTTGTGGTACTTACACGGGAATTTCTAAATAACATTAAGTCTGTTTACCGTTGTGTTGAAAAAGGTGAGATAATTCCTTATTGACTGTTTTAACATTCTGAAAATTTCACACATACCACTACTAACCTATATGACCGGCGGTTACGAAAATTGGTTTTAAATATTCGTCGCTTAAACCTCATCTCTCTTATATAATATAATTTTCAACCAACACTAAACTGGACCGACGTGGTCATCTCGTCTCCTATTTCTTTCTTATCGAAAAAAATTTTTTTTTACTTGTCGAAGTAAACAACAAAGCAAACTTTTACTTGTCGAAGTAAAGTATTGTTTATTCGGTAAAACAATTACTTTCTGTTCAAGGACGTAACTTGACAGAATTCGTTTGTGTGTCGTAAACCTATCTTCCACAGATTTATTGAAACTAATTTTTTACTAACTTTAAAACTTACAGAGAAGTTCTCCTGGAACCCTTTACCCCACCCCTAATTAGTCACTACTTTGTTTCTATTCTGGTCACTCTTCTCCCGTCCGGGACCCTTTAAGACCCACCTCTTCTCCCTCCTCCTTGTGATTTCACAGTGAAGTCATTCTGTCCAAGAGAAATTAAACAGTGGATATGACGGGACCTGTCACGAGGGTGAGCCACCAGGTTTTTGTACGTAGCCACGAGTCAACGAGTCGGTACCAACTGAAAAACGCTGGGATACCTGACATCGGACGGTCCGAGGAGACAGGTACCCTAAAAGGTCCGCTCTTATGTCCTAACCCAACGGTTCGGGAGGAGGTCCTCTAGAAGGGTTGGGTCCCTAACTTGGGTACAGAGGACGTTATGTCCGTCTAAGAAATGATGACAGTGGACCCTTCGGGAGGGGGAGTTTGAAGTCCTCCTGGGATAAACATAATTTTGTAACTTAGATCAAAAAATTTTTGATCTAAGATAAAATGGGTATCTTACAAAGGTACTGAATGTGCTAACGTAATCACTACCTGTCAATGACGAACACAGACAGGTAGACGGTCAGAGATAAACGACTCTCCACATGTTTGATCTTATAGAATCTACTCAAAATTACCTGATGGACATTTATTATTCGTTTTTCCTCGACTGCTGATTTCGGAGAGATTTGGAGAATTGGAAGGGTAAGGTGGAGAGGTCTCCAAATACTTACTTATTAAAAATTAATTAATTAATGAGTTAGTCACTCGGAAGGTTGTTAGTTAAGACTGATTAAAAGACAAGCGATTTGACTTTTTTCTTTCTTTCTTTTTTTTAGGGACAGTGGTGATGTCTATTTGATTACGTTGTATCCCTTTATAATTTCTGGTTCTTTCCCCTTTTATCCGAATTTTGTCTAACAGAAAGGAGACTCTTTTACTAATAGTAACTTAAAAAGGAATAGAAGACACGTACTGTGACGATGTCCTAGAGTCCGGTTTTAATTTAGTGAGTATAACTGCACGTACAGGAATCAGTGTCTATCCTCAATTAGAAAGGACATAGGACTTATGACAAAATTTTAAGAATTATCTGGAAAATAGTCTCCGTTGTATTCTTTTTCCCTTGTCGTTTTTATTTTGGAGAAGTTTTTTGTGACACACCAATGTTTAAAGAACAGAACATCACCTGTATGGACTCATTGTATGTCATATAACGTACATACACACAAGTCAGGACAGACTGAGAAACTTTCGGGTACCCGACATGGGGTGGTCCGAGGTGGCAGGTAACTGAAAAGGTCCGTTCCTATGACCTCACCCAACGGTTGAGGATAAAGTCCTTTAGAAGGGTTGGGTCCCTAGCTTGGGTGTAGAGAACCCAGAGGACCTAACCGTCCGTACAAGAAATGGTTGTCGTGGTGGACCCTTCTGGGTTGTATATCTAGTCGATTTGTAAAAAACTGTTTTTGAAATAGCGTAAAGTTCCAGGGAGGACCCTTTTGACACCAAACTTGTCAAATAAACGTAGTACCGTGGAATAACATGACATCGACCCGTCGTGTTGTATTTGACGGAGAATAAAAATACAAATTCTATATAAGGTTTATAGAAAGTAAGTGTTGATAGGGTACTGTAAAGTATTTTAGTTTATATACAACTTTTATGACGTGTAATTATAAATAAAAGTTGACATATTATAAATTCGTAGTTGTCATTTATTTTTGTTGTTATTAAGAGATATTTTCCTCTTAGACATCTTATTCTCCCGAAAAAATTTTATTTTAAGAATAAATCTACATATCTTTTTTCATACTGAATATTTTATACTGTTGGAGGAGGGTTTAGTCCAGTCAAGTATTTTAGGAAGACAAAAATGTCCGTAAAGATAAGTTCTTATGTGTGTTTGTAAAGGTACGTAAATAAAATGTACTTTAATAAAATTTAGTACTTAATAACTGTGTTATATGAACGTGAAATACGTTCTACAAAAGTGATCTCTTTTTTATAAATACCAATATGATATGTTTTTAACTTAAAAAAAGTCGAGAGTCAGTACAAAATAAGAAAACTTAAAGTAGTGAAATTATAAACCGTAAAGACACCGGATTTTACTGATCTTAGTAAATTCTAAATTACTTCTCGATAAATGGAGGATTTAGAAGAAGGGAACTCATTACTTTATTAATGGGAGGGTATTAGTCCCTTTACACTTTTCACTTAGAGTTTAACTCGACAACACTCTTCCCAATCACTACGACGTATCCACTAGTGGTACCATTGTAAACCTTTACCTTGACTACAGTTCGGTTCTCACGACATAAAGATAAGGGTGTTCTCGGGTTGGTCCGTGATCTCCACTTGAGAACGTACCAGAGTCCTTTTACTGACTTTTGATTGTAAACGACCTAGAGGGTGACCTCATATGTGTAGTGGTAAAATATAGTAAGAGTTTCCTTCTACTAAAATTTTATGTTGTTGTATAAGAGTTATCAAAATTAATTTTAACGAAACATTGTAATATAGTGATACTACACACACACACACACGCACACACACACACACACACACACACATACTTGAACGACATGTAAGTTTACTCCGAATCGGGCTTCCTTCTTGTACTACTACGATCTTTCCCTTAAGTGGTTTCGAAATAAGTGTATTACCTCTATTAATTTATTAATCTGTAAGAGATATTCTAGTCTCGTTCAATTAAGTAAAAATTGTCGTACCTAATCCTTCCACTACGGTATTTAGGATTCCTCTTATACTAAATGAACCTTAACCTCTCTTTATTAATCACAGTATGACCGGGACTGTAGTGTACATACACACACATACACACATTTTGTTAAAGGTAAGATTAAAGTACCATATGTCCTTTGTGATTTAACCTGACTTACACTTTTTCCGTTAGTTTGTATATAATTTTTGATTATATTTTATACATATGTTTCAGACAGTAGTATTAAAAGTTCATGTATATCATTGATTTTAACTCTAATGAATATTAAGAAGGTTCTCTATCTCAAATATGTTACTCATGTATTTGTGATTAACATTAATTGTATGATTTATACACGTTGACTCACGACTATGTCTCGAACCTTATGTCAGACAAATGGATTCATCTATTTGTAGAGAAGACATTAGAAGGAATACAAAATGAATCGTTATAATTTGTCCCGAAGGGACCACCAGGTCAACAACTCTCAGACGGACGGTTAAGTCCCTTGTACCCAAGCTAGGGACAAGGGCCTTTTAGGATGTAGGGTGTTCCTTTGACCCGGGGGTGTGACATCGATGACTCGGACACGTTTTCTCGGGACCTCGGAGTTGATGACTTCGGGTGTACGGATCTCGGACACGAGACGTTGTACTCTTCGGTGACGTCACTCTTAGAGTGTTTGTCGTTGGTTCTTATCGGGGTGAGTAACGTTGATCTCTTTCGGACACACGTCGTTACTTCTGGGTAGTGTCGGTTTTTTATTATCTATATATATAAAAGTTTTTGGTTATAATTTGTTTATAAAATTGTTACATATTATTATATACATAAATATTATATTGTACTCCGAAGTCGTCTACAAGTTCGGCCTAAAACTTTTCCGTCTCCTTAGTCTCTACTTTAACGGTTGTCGGCAACCGAGTCTTTTTCGTTCTGTCAAGGTCTTTTTATAGATGAAGACGAAATAACTGATATGGTTTCGGAAACACCTAGTGACACACCTAGTGTTGTTTGACACCTTTTAAGAATTTCTCTCTCCTATGGTCTGGTGGACTGGACGGAGGACTCTTTAGACATACGTCCAGTTCTTCGTCGTCAATCTTACCCTGTACCTTTTTACCTGACCAAGGTTTCGTCCTTTTCTCGTGTAGTTCCGACATATAACAGTGGGACGAATAAATTGAACATACGTTTCGTGTAGTATTCTTTATACCCCGTCCTACTTTCTGTTCGACCTTAGTTCTGACGACCCTCTTTATAGTTATACTTCTAACGTCTATACGTCTACTGTAGGGACAATACCGTCTTTCACATTTCCTTGATATCTCGGAGAACTACTTTCACTTTCTCCTCTCACTTTTTCGACCGAATTTTGAGTTGTAAGTCTTTTGTTTCTAGTACCGTAGACTAGAGTAGCGAAGGACAGTTTATCTACCCCCTTTGTTACCTTTGTCACTTTCTGATAAAAGAACCCGAGATTTTAGTGACGTCTTCCACTGACGTCGGTCCTTCAATTTTTTACGAACGAGGAATCTTCTTTTCGATACTGTTTGGATCTGTTTCCGTTATGAAACGGTTGTTTCCAGGTAGATTAGTTTCGATACCAAAAAGGTCATCAGTACATATCTACACTCTCAACCTGATATTTCTTTCGACTTGTGACTTTTTAACTACGAAAACTTAACACCATAACCTCTTCTGAGAATTCTCAGGGAACCTGACGTTCCTCTAGGTAGGTCAGGTAGGATTTTCTTTAGTCAGGACTTATTAGTAACCCTCCTGACTACGAGTTCGACTTCGAGGTTATGAAACCGGTAAATTACTCTTCTTGACTGAGTAACCTTTTCTGGGACTACAACCCTTTCTGACTTCCCTCCTCCTCTCCCCCTGTCGTCTCCTACTCTACCAACCAACCATAGTGGTCGAGCTACCTGCACTCAAACTCGTTCGAGACCCTCAACGACTACCTTTCCCTTCGGACCGCATGACATCAGGTACCCAAGTGTTTCTCAGCCTATACTGACTCACTGACTTTTCTTGACTCGATTTGACTTATATTATACTTCACTTTTTCATCACAATCAAAGGTTCAGTACAGTCTGTCGGTCCGAGGAGATAGGTACCTTAAGATTTCCGTTCTTATGACCTCACTCATCGGTAAGGTAAGAGGTTCCCAAGAAGGACAGGATCCCTAGTTTGGGTTCATAGGATATAATGTTCCGTCTAAAAAAATGATACACTCAAATATATATATATTTATAAATCGTTAAATGTCGTTTATGTTATTGTTTATAAAAGATGTCGGTAATTTTCCATTTGAAATTGGATGGAGTGGTTAAGTAAAGAAGTAGAGTAGTTCGTTCGTCAGTTAGTAATAACTCGTGGATGTCATGATCCGATTCACAACGTCTTTATTTCTTGTTTTTATCTGTACTAGTAAGAACCTCAACTTCCAGGTGACCACTTCTGTTATTAGTTCATAAGTGTTTTTATTTACATTTTAGTGTTGACATCGTTCAAAAAATAGTTTCCTTTCATGAACCACCAGGTATTTTGTGAATTGATCTGGATACCGGGTATACTCTCTGACCTGGTTCGGGAAAAGTCTTTCACTTTGATTTAACCGTTTCCTTTATATATACGATATATTTATTTATTTATACGATATAAAATTAGGAAGTACAACACCTCATTTTACTATGAGTTGTACTTGGGATACTATTACTATAATTATGTATATAAAAAGTGATTACTTTAAATTATAAAAGGATATCTGAAGAAAATTAAGTAACTTGGAGTATTTAATAAAAAGACTATGACAGGAAAGAGATAAGTAGATGGGTCCGGTTATGAAGAAAACTTCTGTATCATCTTTACGTCTTTGAAGTGACAGATAGTTTTGAGATACGAACTACTAATAAGGTGTTTATAAACAATAAATAGATGTTAATATCCAATTTAACCTTTTCCTTTACCGTTGGGTGAGGTCATGAGAACGGACCTCTTAGGGTACCTCCCTCCTCGGACCATCCGATGTGGGGTACCCCAGTGTTTCTCAGCCTGTACTGACTCGCTGAAGTGAAGTGAAGTGAAGTATTCAATTTAATACACAGGAAGTTTTCGTCACGACTTCAAGATTGAGTTATGGTGTCCTACGCTTGAATAACCCTTTATCTCAGTAACGTCTATGTTAACCTCTTTCTTTACCGTTCGGTGAGGTCGTAAGAACGGACCTCTTAGGGTCCCTGTCTCCTCGGACCACCCGACGACAGATACCCCAGTGTGTCTCAGCCTATGCTGACTTCACTCAATCGTCGTCGTCGTCTTTGTTAATCAACTCTACTTTGGTAGGACCACATGTTATACTGACCACAGGAATATTCTGTCGGTACACTTCTGTTTTCGTGCGTCCCTCGTACAGTTCACCGTTCCTTCCTCCTCTAACCTAAGTGTGTCGACGTTTAGTGATTTTCGACCCTCCTCTCCTTCTTGGAGGATCGTCCAGAGTTTCCCTAGAGTCACGACGGTTGTGGAACTAAAACCTGAAGAGGTCTTCATCCTTTATCATCTGAAGACATCAAAATTCGGTAGGTCAAATATCGTGAAATAATGTCGTTAGGATTTCGTGATTACCAAAAGTCTCTGATAAAATCTCTGAATAATCTAACTGACTGTGATGGTTTTTTTACGTTAGTGAATTTTTCATACCAGACACGGAGTGTTCTCGAAGGTCATCTATACATATACTTGATTGAACTCCTATTACTTCTTATATAATGTAAAACTACTTATATCATCTTTAATATTTATAAATGAATAATTTTTAAATGTTTAATTCTTTTTTATCCTCTATAAATTTAAATTTTGTTCACCTCCCCCTTAAGACACGACCAGGTCACCAATCCTGATCCGTGAAAGTAACGGTCCGGACCCAAGTTAGGGACCAACCCTTGATTCTAATGTGTTCGACGTGTCTTGTCGGTTTTTTATTTATTTATTTGTTTATTTTTCATTTTCCCAATTTCCCTAAGATACCCGTTATGTAGAAGTTTAGACAATCAGATTTGTTCTTGAGTTTTCTACGGGATTTATATTGAATCAGAAGGAGTACTCTTCACTTGTCTTAATGTCGTCTTAAAGACTGGTGTAGTTGTAGTTCTTTTACGGTACATGTTAATTTCATCAGGTACGTATGAATCTCTAAATCAGTTAATGTTTAGGGGGACGAAGATCTCTGACTCCAGTTTGTGAAATCCAACACACTTATTACCACATCATTAAATTAACGATTAAGGTAAAAGTGTATAATATAATTTTATTGTCTGATATTACCTTTACCATACCCTCATCTGTATTATTTTACACTATTAAATATTACATTTATTTCCGTCACTCACCGTATGCGTCACCCGGTTTAAGAAGAGAACTTACTTGTGTGTTCCCCGGACAATTGAAATCTTCATCGACACAAGTGAGTATACTTATTCTACTAAGAGTTTTCGTCAGAAAAAAGGACTTACTTGACTGTTACTAAAAATATAAAAGTATATTTAGTCTACTTTAAATATAAGTAGTTTTTTCAAGTGTAAGATCACCCTCCCCCGTCTCTCAGTTGTATATTAATTTAGACGTTTTATAGTCTCTTACCACTTACGAATCGTCTCTTACTTTCCTACCACCACTATATTTGATTACCACAGGTTGTAAAAACCGTGGTCCCTTAGTAAAGTACCTTGTGTTAAAAAAAGTGTCTACCACTCTTCTACTAAACCCCTACTAAATTCGTGTAATGTAAATAATACGATGGTTAGTTACCAAACTGTCCTCCACCTCGTGTTCACTGTTGCGCTCACTACCCCTCACCGACATTTGTGTCTACTTCGAAACGAATGATCGGGACGAGTGGAGGACGACACACCGGGTCAAGGGTTGTCTGGTACCCGGTCATAACCAGGTATAAGGTCCACAACCTCCGGGGACTATATTTCATTGATATCCCGACAAGATCAATTCTTCCCTGGTCCTTACCGTTCTAGTCAACACTTTCGTAACATGCATATCCTTGTCGGTCACTTTTCCGAGATTGAGTCTTTACTATAACCACAATAAACAAACGATCCCGATTTTTGGTTACTGGTGTTTACCGTCGAATTTGTTGTCCTTGAATAAGTGGATATTAAGACCTCAGACCTTCAGGTTCTATTCCACAATTAGGAGAAAGACTCCTAACACTCTTTCTTAGTCTTAGAAAAGATACGGGGAGAGGTTCGAAGGTCTCTATAAAGTGGTTCCAGACCGTAAAGATCCGGGTACCTTTAGAAGGGACTACCGAGTCGTCATTTCTTAGACGGGGTGACGTCCTCTACGTCCTCTAAGTCCAAGACAGGGATCCAACCCTTCTAGGGGACCTCTTCCTTTACCTTTGGGTGAGGTCCTAAGAACAAACCTTTTCAGATACCTGTCTCCTCGGACGGTCCGATGTCAGGTTCCCGAGTGTATCTCAGTCTGTACTGACTCGTTGACTCGTGTGTCCGGACACCTTTATAGTAGAACTAGAGACGGAAGTACAAGTGTCCCGTATATGTGTACAGATCCACGTTTAAAGGGACTAAATATACCTACGGTCAGTATTAACTAATCCCCGGGTGAGATGAGGTTTACTCTCGACGACCATCTCTTGGACGGACGGTTCGTCCTCTGTATTCTCTACACCCAAACTGGAAACCCAGTCCTTCTAGTGGACCTCATCCCGTACCGTTGGGTGAGGTTATAAGAATGTACCTCTTAGGGTACCTGTCTCTTCGGACCACCCGACGTCAGGTGTCCCAGCGTTTCTCAGCCTGTACTGACTTCGCTGAATCGTACGTGTATGCGTGTGTACGATGGGGTTTACTAAAATAGAATTGGTTTGATTAATGTAGATGTTACTGGGACAAAGGTTTTTTCCAGTGTAAGATTTCACGATCTCCTAACCGGAAGTTTTATACTTAAAGTTCTCCTGTGTGGGTTGGGTATTGTCCCACAAACTCCCTACCGTTCTTCCGGTCTCTCTGTTGTCACCACACCTACTCAGAAGAGTAGACCACTAGAGTACGAATGACTTAGTCAATACTGTCAAAGTTGATGTCTACGTAATTTTATCTAGAATTTAACCGAATTCGTTATTTTGTGGATTGACTGAACGTATAGACCTTCATGTCTCCAGTCTACGTTAAGGTTGACCCAAAGGAGTCCTAATATTTACAATTACAAAAGAGTCACATATTAGAATTAGGGGTCAATACTCCTATTTACTGAAATTGTCTTTCTTCCCTGAATACAGGTGGATACTGTTGTACGTCTCCCTCTCTCTTTTGGTCGAAGACTTCTGGTGGGACTTATTACGTCCTTTGGAGAGAGGAGGTCAGAGTCACCAAGGTTTATATAGGGAATCGAAAAGTATTTAGTTAATGACTGTTTCTTCTTCCTAATTATATCGGTACACGTAGGGACATCGACCTTCACGGTTTCTACCACTACATATCTACTTCTTACCTCGAGACTGATCTCTCCTTGTTCCTCTGAACTACAATTTATCTGTTGGTTGTTCATAGGTGATACAACTGGTTAGCTATCAAACCAGAATGTTTGTACTCCTGCTTAAAGACTTATGTGTCTGTAAAGGGGTTAAATACTGCAGGACACCTGAAGGGTCCACTGAGTCACCATTTCTTAGACGGACAGTTTCGTTGTCTGTGTCCTCTATACCCAAGCTAGGGACGTAGTCCTTCTAGGGGATCTCTTCCTTTAATATTGGATTAGTTCATAAGAACGGACCTTTTAGAATACCGGGTTCCACTGACCACCCGATGTCAGGTACCCCAGTGTTTTTCAGTCTGTACTGACTCACTGACTCGTACGTATGTATCAATAAGATATCACTATTACATATCTCAAACTTTCTGAAGGAACTTTTTATTTAATAGTGTGAGATAAGAGTCCTTTGATAAAGTACATTACTAAGTGAAGACCACTATATATATATTGAACCTTTACAGACTTCATGCTAACAAGTAACGTTATAATAAGTCTCACCTTTATGACCTTTGTTAGATTTACAGGTTGTTCCCACTTAGTCATTCATTTATAACCATGTACTTTATATTATGTAAATAGTTTTAGAAATTATACGTTATGAAAATCATTGTCCCCTTAACGAATACACTATTACTGTTCAACTTTTTCGTCTAACATTTCAACATATAAATAATTCCAAATTTATTCCTTTTTATATGTTTCTTCTTTGTGTCCTTCATACAATTTTGTAATCGTCCAGATGGAGATACACCATTTTAATCCCTACTGAAAAACTTTTTGAAGAGACAAAATAACAATAAAGAGGTATTTATATGTCTAGGAAACCAAAGGAGAGATCATATTTCGAGATCTAAATATCTTTTATAGTCTTGAAGGGAGAGATTCTATCATCTTTACTCCTCTCGACCAACCTATTCATTTTAAGTTCGACTCTCGTCCCGGGACAGAAGAGCAGAAGGACCAGACGAAGTGGCTAACCTCTATATCTTTGGTAGAGTTATAGGTCGATGATTCGAAGTCTGTCAGGTATCTAGGTCCGAAGTAGTGACCACCGAGATAAGGAGACTAGGGTAAGGAATACGGAGTGTAAGGGTCCTTATTCCATTATTTACGAAGTTTTTACCTCCCTTGGGTTTCCCCAGTTCCCACAATCTTTCAGCAGTTAAAGGGCACCGACAGGAGATTCAACTTCCTTGGTAGCACTTGAGGAATGGGGACCCTTACCCGAAGAGACGTGCGAGATGGACTCTCACGACCTCAACTCGACGACTCTAAGAAGAGGTGGAATTCGGATTTGGGTAGACGGATTAAAGTGGTCAGTAATTGAGTAGAAGATAGTTTTTGGGAAGCCTTTAAGAAAGGAAATCTCTTCGTGAAAAAGGAGATCAGATGACGAGACCAGTGAAGGATCGGGAGTCAATGAGAGTTAATGTAGGATCTTGGAGCTCCTCGCACGTTTAACAGAGTACTGAATAGAAGAAAACTTCTTGGTGTCGTCCCGGACGGTCCCAGGTGGTGACTTCCGAGTCTGTTGTCAGTCCGGACCATGTATGGAAGGTGGGGTCTATGACTTCCTTAAGGTTCGAGTCAAGTGGTGACGGGAGATCGATGAGGACGAAAGGGACCTATGATGTTCGGTCAGTCCGAATACCGCAGACCGGTGAGTCATCGAAGGGATAAGACCCTAAAATCTCGTTTCAAGTAGGACTCATGTCTTCTTGATCTCGGTCTCTTGAATGACCTTAATTTGTTCCCTTCTTACCTTTATGGATGTATTGTAAAATCAGTCACATCGGGTAGAGTCAACTTAAAATCCCTTCCCCTACACCACCCCCACCTCCGAAATTAATGTCAGACTCCTCCACCAGTCTCCGTGCGAGAGATTGATTTCAGAGGGGTCCGACGAGTACTAGTGTAATGATTCTAGGTGTCACACCAATCGGAGGACTACGACGACGACGATTCAACGAAGTCAGTACAGACTGAGACGTTGGGGTACCTGACGTCGGATGGTCCGAGGGGGTAGGGACCCTAAGAGGTCCGTTCTTGTGACCTCACCCAACAGTAAAGGAAGAGGTTACGTACTTTCACTTTTCACTTTCACTTCAGCGAGTCAGCACAGGCTGAGAAGTTCTGGGGTACCTGACATCGGGTGGTCCGAGGAGACGGGTACCCTAAAAGGTCCGTTCTCATGACCTCACCCCACGGTAACGGAAGAGGTCTCTGGGACTGATAATACCTCCTGAATCTTAGGAACTTCTTCGAGGGGATAATACCGTTGGTACGGAAACGAAATCGTGTCTTTCATTGGGTTGTTCGGTCACTGTCCAACGATTGGAGTAAGACCAAGTTCGGAAACGGAACTTTTCGGTCAAACAGAAGGATACGTCCTTCTTCAGGAACAGTGGGAGGAGTCTATACAAAGTAAAAGGACCCTAGATAGATATGTGCTCGTATGGAGGTTTTGTGATATCCTAACTAAAGTCTGGTAGTGTTATACCGTTTATACCTTTATTTCGTTCAGTGTATTAAAAAAACCAAAAGGTACGTATACCTTCTATATAAATGTGATATAACATCAGATAATTCACACGTTATCGTAATCCAGATTTTTTTTTAGGGTTACATGTGTGATTAAATTTTTGTGAAATAAAGGTTTTTTACGATCGGTATTAGACACGAAAGTTACTCAGTATTAGAAAAACAATTACCTCTCAGAATGGAACTACGACTGTCGACGGTTCACTAGCCCTACTTTCCCTGTACAATCAGTGAGCACAGGGTAAGAAACGTTATGGTACTGGTCCAAGACAAGTACCTTAAGAGATCCGTTCTTATGACCTCAACCATCGGTAAGGGAAGAGGTCCCATAGAAGGGTTGGGTCCCCAGTTTAGGTCCAAAGGTTGATGGTCGACTCGGTGGTCCCTTCGGGTTGACTAGTCCCACAACCAACAATTTCCGACCTTACCGACACCACTAAAAAATTTGATTTTGTTGTTACTCTAAAAGGAGTAGATAATTAAGAAGAAAAATGTTTACCGAAGAAACATCGTGCGTTATAATAAACTATCGTAAAATGAATGTCATCCACCGAAGGGACCATCGAGTCGACCATTTCTTAGGTGGACGTTACGTCCTCTGGGGTCATGTTAAGGACCCAACCCTTCTAGGGGACCTCTTCCCTCTCCGATGAGTGAGGTCATAAGAACCCGAAAGGACCACTGAGTCGACCATTTCTTAGACGGACTCTACACCCTCTGGACCCAAGTTAGGGACCCAACCCTTCTAGGGTACCCCTTCCCTTACCGATGGGTGAGGTCCTCTTAAGGTACCTGACATATCAGGTACCCCAACGTTTCTGAGTCTGTGTTGACTCGTTGAAAGTGAAAAGTGAATAGAAACTTAAAGAAAGTTTTATACTCAGTTAGGAAATTTTGAAAGGGTAACAAAATAATTGATACTTCCTCCTTTACCGTTGGACAAGTTGATAAGAACGGGCTTTTTAATGTACCTGTCTCTTCGGACAACCCGATTTCAGGGACCCTAACTTTTGTCACCCTGTACTGACTCACTCATTCGAAAAATAGTTCCTTTAAATACATTATAAGATTTATAGGAGAACAGTAAAGTCGTTAGAAGTGTCGTAAAGGTGGTCTTTTGGTAACTAAAGTTCGTTAAAGAAACGAATATACATTCATCGTTGAGGATTAGGTACTTTCAAAATAGTACACTAACATCGTTAAGTCATTGTAGAAGTCCGAGGTGAAGATTAAGATTACAAGAATTATAAATATAGTGTAGACGTTAATGAAGAAGGTAACTTCAGAACTAAAGAGTTTTTGTGGGTTCTTTAAACCATAGTTGAAAAAGGTTTGAGGACAATTACAACTATAAAACAGGAGAAGAGTAGTTTTCACAAGAATTACTGTAAGATCTTAAAGTTTGAGAGAGATCTTTAAATAGTTAACTAAAAACGTGGGTAGTCTTCTTAGTAATAGTTACCGCCGATGTCGGAAACTTTATATAAAGAATTTATTATTCTGAATTTTAAGTTTTGACGACGAACGGTTTTTGGAAGTTAAACATCTTTGAGTTATTTCACATTATTTTGTTTCATACGGACTATAAATCCACAATTAAAATGTCATCTAGTAATCCTATATAAAAGAGTTATCTTACAACAACAACTACAACAACAAATCAGTGAGTCAGTACAGGGTGAGAAACACTAGACTACCTACCATCGGGTGGTTCGAGGTACCCTAAAAGGTCCGTTGTAATTATCTCACCCAACAGTAAAGGAAGAGGTCTCCAAGTTAATAACCTAATTCTTAATATAAGAGTTAATAAAGTAAGAGTTATATCAACTCTTAGTATAAAAGTTATCTTATATTTGAGATAATATAAGATAATATATCTTATGTTACATTATGTAACATTAATATACATTATTATATACGTTCATATACATTTATATACGTTGTTATTATATGTTACATTATAAATACCCGAAGGGTCCACCGAGTCAACCATTTCTTAGGTGGACGTTACACCCTCTAGACCCAAACTAGGGACCAACCCTTCTATGGGACCTCTTCCTGTACCGATGTGTGAGATCATAAGACCGGACCTCTTAAGGTACCTGACATATCAACTACCCCAATGTTTCTCAGTCTACACTGACTCACTGAAAGTGAATTTCAAAAATTCTATAAGTAGTTATCGATTATGTTACCCACTAAGTTAACATTCTTCGAACGTCTGACTAAGGTTTATCCTTTTCCTCATGCAGTTCTGACATATAACAGTGGGACGAATAAATTGAATATACGTCTCATGTAGTACTCTTTACGACCCGACCTTCTTCGTGTTCGACCTTAGTTCTAACGACCCTCTTGATAGTTATTGGAGTCTATACGTCTACTGTGGTGGGATACCGTTTTTCACTTCTCCTTGATTTTTCAGAGAACTACTTTCACTTTCTTCTCTCACTTTTTCGACCGAATTTCGAGTTGTAAGTCTTTTGATTCTAGTACCGTAGACCAAGGTCGTGAAGTACCGTTTATCTACCCTCACTCACTCACTTCAGTGAGTCAGTACAGGCTGAGAAACGTTGGGGTACCTGACATCGGGTGGTCCGAGAAGTCAGGTACCTTAAAAGGTCCGTTTTCATGATCTCACCCAACGGTAAAGGAAGAGGTCCCCTAGAAAGGTTGGGTCCCTAGCTTGGACTCAGAGGACGTGACGTCCGTCTACGAAATGACAGACTCGGTGGTCCCTTCGGGGTTTATCTACCCCTTTGTCACCTTTGTCACAGTCTGAAATAAAAACCCTCCGAGGTTTTAGTGACGTCTACCACTGACGTCGGTACTTTAATTTTCTGTGAATGAGGAACCTTCCTTTCAATACTGGTTGGATCTATCGTATAAGTTTTCGTCTCTGTAATGAAACGGTTGTTTCCAGACAGATCAGTTCCGATACCAAAAAGGTCACCAGTACACACCTACACTCTCAACCTGACACTTCTTTGGACTCGCGGTTTCTTAACTACGAAAACTTGACACCATAACCTCTTCTGAGAACTCTCAGGGAACCTGACGTTCCTCTAGATGGGTCAGATAGGGTTTCCTCTAATCAGGACCCACAAGTAACCTTCCTGACTACGATTTCGACTTTAAGGTTATGAAACCGGTGGAGTACGTTTCTCAACTGAGTAACCTTTTCTGGGACTACGACCCTCCCTAACCTCTGTCCTCCGCTTTCCCTGTTGTCTCCTACTCTACTGACTTACCGTAGTGGCTGAGTTACCTATACTCAAACCCATCTGAGACTCACAACCACTACCTGTCCCTCTGGACGGTACGACGCTAAGTACCCCAGCGTTTCTCAGCCTGTGTTGACTCACTGACTTGACTTGACTTGACTACTATAACCTCCTAAAATAACTCAGATTATTACAGATACTAGAACTTCCTTTCCACATGAAGAGAGACAAACAGATAGTTGTACGTGCCTACCTATCTCGAGAACCCCGTTCGTATAAAAACTAGTGACACGATAAATTAGAACCAAGAATGACAGTACGATTATCCCTCTCTCATTTCCCTGTCTTTATAAATTAAAGTGATCCCCTAGTATTCATCTTTTCATACCCTCTGGGGACATTTGATTACTAGTGAGTTCTTTCACCCGAACGAATTGTTGTTTTAGTTCGTCCGAACGGATCGTTGTTTTGGTACGTTATCTTCGTGTTCTGTACAGGGGTCTCTCATTTTGTTACTACCTTATTCTGGATGTAGGATGTGTGACTTCAGTCGTTCAATTACTAGAAACTCTTCCCCGAAAAAGACGTACATGGTACTTTTCTTTATATCCTTTTTCACTGTAATATGACTTTGGGATCTACTATATTGTAAAATCATATATAATGACTAAAAACGAGTAAAAGTGTCGAGGTACTGTCAGGAACCAACTAGGTATATCCTAGTATACGTATGGGTTGAGTTATTACCTTCTGGGTTTCTTACTTCTTCTTCGACCGGAAAGAGGGAGGGGAGAAGGGGAAACGAATGTGTTTACGTTGAGAATTCACGAACCCCCCCCCCCGTGAGGAAAAGGACGGGTGAACAATGAGAATGTTAGTAGAACATGATAATTTAGGTGAAGAATAGATAGTGAAACGGAGAACGACTTAAGAAAGACACAGTCTCTGTCTCTTTGGACTCAAAGTCCTTCAGGGTTCTGGTCCAGTTTGGTCTTCTGACCCCCAATTTCGGAAGAGGAATTACTCTCTCATACACGAGTTCAGGGTAGACTTCACGCCGACCCAATCTTAGGGTAATCTCATCACATCCTGGTTCAATTGTGACCCGGACATAGTGGTGATCCTATCAGTCTTTTTGGAACACCGTAGTATTTGGTAGTAGACCATCTTGTAGACCACGACTGACGTAGGATCCCTTTATATGTCTACACTACCGGTCGTTGAGTGTACCGTTAACGAAGTTAATAAATTGCTGTATACCTATCACGGAGCACGACCAAAAGTTTACGTAATGAACTTGTGGATACACGTATATTTCTCCCATCGGAGTACGTACGACACTATTGGTGACTTCGTATAGTGAGAATCAGTGTCTCCTTTTCTATAATAGTACACAATATGTGTAGACTAATCATCATGTACAGTTAATGTAACCACAAAACGGATTTACAGTCCTACTTTAAAATACGAACGACATCTCACCGTCTGTATAAAAGGGAACCCACCGGTGTCCTTTACACGGTTCTTCACGTAAAACTAATCATACGATATAAGTACCTGAACGAAAGGTATCGAAAGTAAAGAAAATTCATTCGACCGGATGCCTTTGGAACGTTTTTAGATCTGAAACATCTTCCAAGTAAACGACTAAAGTATCTGCCACTACCGTCCCTAACCTTATCCACTTTAGTGTGAACTTAAAACATAATTTTTATAGAATCCATTCACAAAAACGAAAAATACGTGATGGTAATAATAATACAAACCGTCACAAATACAAATTTTGAAGTAAAGATTAAATTGGAGATTAAATCCTGTTTCAACTCCTGTAAGTTAAATTTTACTAACTGATCTCCTTTTTTTCTCTTAACTTTCGTTAATTATTGTATATGTGATTACTGAATTCCGAAAGTATTTTGTGACGAGTTAGGAAACGGTTTTCACTCACAAGAAATCGAGACAGATTTGAACAGGTAAGTAAGTGGTAAATAATTTGCCAGTAATATACGTTCTATGAGCAAAGTTTCTACTTCTTTTGTTGTGAGAGTTTCTCGTATGTCAAAACACCCTCCGTTCCTCTTTTATGAAGTTGGATCTCTTGACATCACTTTCGGCAATAAGGTGTTTTAGATCGGGACACAACAAAACAAATAAACTTTAAGTTATTTTATTTAGAATTGATAAAATGAAGTCGATTTTTCAATGATTATATGGAAATAAGTGGTCAGAAAACTAAATCTTGATACTACAAAGGAGACTCATATTAAAACTACTAGACCGATAAAAGAAATTATCGAAATTATGTATAAATTTTATTAATGAACTTTTACGAACATTTCTTTAACCTCGTGTCTTATGAAAACCTTAAAACACTGGGGACATGGAGGGGATTTGTTTATTAAAACAGAATGTATATAGAATAAGGTTTCTTTTTAAGTATAAATACTTCAGAAAGGGTCCATAAGCCTAATCGAAAGTATCTTTTTTCACAAACCTACACATAAAAATTAAGTATACAGATTAGTATAAAACATTAATAATTTTTTCGTGTTGTCTGTATGTATGTAAACCTTTAATTGTACACTGAGTATGTAAGTCAATCATCCCCGTCTTTGCGTCCACTTCGAATTCTCGTTGGGTAGTCTTGTGTCAAATCAAGTCAAGTCAGTGAGTCAGTACAGGTTGAGAAACGCTGAAGTACCTGACGTCGTTTGGTCCGAAGGGACAGGTAGTGGTTGGGGGTCTCGAACGAGTTTGAGTACAGGTAGTTCAGCCACTACGGTAGGTTGGTAGAATAGGAGACAGTAGGGGAAGAAGACGGAGTTAGAAAGAGTTGGAGTTCCAGAAAGGGTTAGAAAGAGTTGGAGTCCCAGAAAAGGTTACTCAGTGAAGAAGTGTAGTCCACCGGTTTCATAATCTCAAAGTCGAAGTCGTAGTCAGGAAGGTTACTTATAAGTCCTGACTAAAGGAAATCCTAACTGACCAAACTAGAGGAACGTCGGGTTCCCTTAGAGTTCTCAGAAGAGGTTGTGGTATCAAGTTTTCGTAGTCTTGTGTCTTCGTAACCAATTAGACAAAATATCTCCCTTATCTCTCGTATCCGGGTTCAACGGTTAAACGATTCAATGAGAGGTTCTTTTGGTTCGTAGTCTATCTCCTCTTATTACAAAGAAAGTAGTATTCCGTACGAAAAATATAACCTTGTTCGATCCCTATGGAGTTTTGAGAGAGGTCAGAAGGATTTTGAGGTCTTCATTTTAGTTATGACTTTGTTTACCCATGGTTCGGTATCACGATTACTGAGACGGTTTTTCATGTTCCATATTACATAGAAGATTGGTTACCTTTATAGTCGCAAAAGTCTCTACGACGGGTAAGTTTTCGTCCTGTGTTTAATGTTCTGTGAAAATTACCATCTTACTATAAGAAAAATTCTCTTGTTTTATTCCAACTGGGAGTTTGTTGTACCAACCTCAATTCCCGTGGTCTGGAAGCTCGTCAGTTTACAGACTCATATTGAAGATCAGTTGAGAGGTACATAGACAAAGGTGGTATGGACGTCTAGACGTAGGTACCTAAGTTAGTTGGTATATAACATATCATAACATCATAAATGATAACTTTTCTATTATACGAATATTCACCTGGGTACAACAATTTCGTGTTCAAAAAGTTTACAAATAACACATTATACAGACGATACCGTCGATTTAGAGTATCAACCTCTTAAATCTTAGTGTCTTTCTTCAAACCACTAGTTGACTTATTACGTCATAAATAATTTGACACTTAAAAGGAGAAACGTGACCCTTGAATTCTCAGTCCTAAGACAAAAGAAGGAAAAACATAAAGAGTGTGTATCTGTGATACAACGTGTTTCTTCTGGGAGTTTTACAGTTCTCCTTCCATGACTTCTCGTAATAGTACTACAGTCTCGTTCTAACAGGGAGTACGTAAGTTGTACGGTTAATAGACTGGGACTAGAACTACTTCGAGTGTTCTCTGGAAACAGTGTGTCGGTGTTTGTGGAATAACAGAATTATTTCACGAAACCCTCCTCTATTTGTCCCTATTTCGTCATCGTCCCAAGACAAACGTTGTTGATGTCACAAACCACCAATAGACTGACTCTATCTAAAAAAAAAATGTACATTTATCAGTAGATAGCCTCAGAACAACTATGCTACCAGACGACCTACAAATATTGTTTCTCCTGTGTCAAAAAACAAAATAGGTAGTCAATACCGGAAGTAAAAAGTATGTCATAATGCCACTAGACAAGAGTCAAAAAATCGTATAAGAGTGAGGAACAGACAAAATAAAGCAAGTGTATCTACTTTGCGAGTCACACGAAACATATGTAACGACCACCGAGTACAACAAGGTCTTCACCGACCAGAAAACCATGAAGTAAGTTAAAATCTAGTGAATCCGACACTTTTCGTCTTACTTTAAGACCGTAATAAGGTGGAATCTCTTGACAATAAACTATCACTTCTTTAAAGGTTACGGGAAAGACCGAACCACAATCACACTCTCTATTCATAGAATTACCTCTAGTGACGTATTCGGAAGACCAATGAGTCAATTCGTTTACACCATTAGACTCATCCTTGATTAAACAAATTATATAGGTAAAGTTATAGGTATTTGTAAAAAGTCGAAGTCAAGTCGACTAATACAAGAGAAGTACCTGAATGGTACAATCTATTTGTCTGGACGATCAACACCTTATTCGAACTTAACTATACGAGACAAGTCGGTCCTTTTTTGTTTAGTGAAATTTAGAATATTTATTCATGAAATTGTACTTCCTAATAATTGTATCCGACTTTCGTTGGGTCTTTAATCATTGACCACAACGGTCTTACGTCTCCGACCGATTATCTTCCAGACGAACCCGACCCTCACCCTCCTAGAAAGACAGTCCTTTATCTGGAACCTTCCATCTGTGAAAGGTTGTCGTAGATCTCCGAGTCTCTCTTGAATCGGTAACGTTCCTGTGGTTTCCTTCGTCTCTCTACCCCTCTTTATAAAACTAAATAGAGGGGAAGGATACCGATTCCTTTATTCAGAACTTCCGAGTCTTCCCCGGAACATCTACATAAAGTTACACCATTTCTTTTCTTTCTTTTTCGTCTATTACTTAGATTCATATTTATTTGCCTACTGACTGTGTGAACGTAAAATCATCAAAGGTTTATATCACATCCTGGTTTCACAAATTTTCTACTAGGTAACCCAACGTCCTTCTTTTATACTTTGGAAGAAAACAATAAGTAAAAATCGATCCTCCTCTTTCTTTTGTAATAATAATAAATTATAAACTTAACTGAGACTGTAACAGTGAGTCAAAGATACAGTCTATCGGTACACGTAAAAGGTATTACAATATTTGACTCACACTCCGAGTGTCTTACGAACCTCATCCAATTACACCCCATCCTCTCGAATATATCAATAGACTAGGATCTGTGACGTAGTAAGACGTCACACAAAACGGACTTATACACCTGAATGTTTAAACATCTTCCATTAAAATTGATGTGACTGGGTGTGTTTCACCTGTGGTTTAATTTGTTGACAGTGGTCATATGATTATTACGTTCGAGTATGTTTGTCACCCTTTATCGTCGGAAGTGACCGGTAAAATATTCCATTTGTTACCACTCAATTAGTCCTACGTATTCTTTTATCACGGTTTCAAGTTTTAATGTACTTTCTAATAAACTTTATGTCTAAACGAGTGTAATAAATATTTTTACTTAAAACATGAGTCACGTATACCATGAAACTTTTAATCGTTTATTACTATATCACCTCTATCTTTTAATATTGGGAACATATGTACAAAATATTTTTAAGATTAGAGATATGATATCAAAAGAAAAAACAACAATCTTAAAACGAAGACTGTCAGTTTATATACGAAATCATGAACGATGATTCAGGAATAACTTCACTCTCTAACATACGGACACAATTATCACTAATACTTTTCCATAAAAAAAGGACACTATTTGAAAATGAATCTTTAAAGTAAAAATTCACATGATTGCTAATTTGTTGTACATATTACTTTGACTTCCAACTTTAGATGAAATTCTATGAACTAAATGTTACTTATATCGTTTTAACGTCCTATATTTTAGTTGTGTGTCTTTAGGGAACGTAAGGATATATAATTATTACTCTTTCATCTTTTTCTTTAATTCCTTTTTAAGGTAAGTGGTAACGTTACTTTTCTTATTTTATGAATCCTTATATAGATGGATTTCTTTGATTTCTGGATATATATCCTTTGATATTTTGTCACTATTTTCTTTAGTTTCTCCTGTAATCATCTACCTCTTTATATGGTACAAGTACCTAACCTTCTTAGTTATATCACTTTTACTCATGTGATGGGTTTCGTTAGATGTCTAAGTTACGTTAGGGATAGTTCGATGGTCGCCATAAAAAGTGTCTTGATCTTGTTTATTAAAGTTCTAAACATACCTTTATGTTTTTTGGAACTTATCGGTTTCTTTAGAACTCTTTCTTCTTACCTTGACCTCCTTAGTTGAACGGACTGAAGTCCGAGATGATGTTTCGGTGTCAGTAGTTCTGTCATACCATGACCGTGTTTCTGTCTGTATATCTAGTTACCTTGTTTGATGTTTCGGGTCTCTATTTAGGTGTGTGGATACCTGTGGAATAGAAACTGTTTCCTCCATTCTTATATGCTACCTCATTTCTGTTAGAGAAATTGTTCACCACGACCCTTTTGACCAGTTGGTGAACATTTCCTTACTTTGATCTAGTGAAAGATTGTGGCGTGTGTTTTTATTTGAGTTTTCCCTAATTTCTAGATTTACATTCTGGTCTTTGATATTTTGAGGATCTCCTCTTGTATCCGTTTTGTGAGAGGCTGTATTTAGTGTCGTCCTAGGAGATTCTAAGTGGAGGGTCTTAAGACCTTTATTTTCGTTTTTATTTGTTTACCCTAGATTAATTTTAATTTTCGAAGACGTGTTGTTTCCTTTGATATTCGTTCTACTTTTCTGTCGGAAGACTTACGCTCTTTTAGTATCGTTTACTTCGTTGACTGTTTGTTGATTAGAGTTTTTATATGTTCGTTGAATACGCCGAGTTAAGATCTTTTTATTTACTGGGTTAGTTTTTTACCCGGTTTCTTGATTTATCTGTAAAGAGGTTTCTTCTGTATGCGTACCGATTGTTTGTGTACTTTTCTNGTTCTGGTGTTACTCCATGGTAAAGTGTGGTCAGTCTTACCGACGTTAGGTTTTCAGACGTTCGTTATTTACGACCTCTTCCACACCTCTTTTCCCTTGGAAGAATGTAACAACCACCCTTACGTTTGATCATGTCGGTGATACCTCTTGTCACGTCTCTAAGGAATTTTTTAACGTTTATCTTGACCGTATATTGTGTTGTTAGGGTGACGACCCGTATGTGTGGCTCCTTTGGTCTTAACTTTCTCTGTGTACATGGGGTTACAAGTAACGCCGTGACAAATATCATCGGTCCTGTACCTTTGTTGGATCTACAGGTAGTCGTCTACTTACCTATTCTTTCGACACCATGTATATGTGTTACCTCATAATGAGTCGGTAATTTTTCTTATATAAACTTAGTCAAGATTACTCTACCTACTTTGACCTCGGATAATATGTCTCACTTCATTCGGTCTTTCTTTTGGTGGTTATGTCATATGATTGTGTATATATACCTGAAATCTTTCTACCATTACTATTGGGACGTACCCTCTGTCGTTTTCTCTCTACATATCTTACCTAAAAACCTAAGACTCCCTCTCCCTCTCCCACCCTACTAAACCCTCTTACCGTGACTTTGTTCATATGATAGTACATTCTTTGTTTAGCGGTCAGATACAAACTATGTCCTATGTTCTACGAACCCCGACCACGTGCCCCTACTAGGTCTCTCTACTATACCCCACCCTCCACCCTCCCCCCAAGTCCCAACCCTTGAGTACATGTGGGCACCGTCTAAGTACAGTTACGTACTGTTTTGGTTATGTCATAACATTTCTTTTTATTTTATTTTTATTTTTAATTTTTTTCTATGAAACTAAATTTTCTGTTGAGTATAAAGTCTTGTTGAATCTTATTTTTAAACAATGATTTATTTATACATCTATTTATTCATTTTAGGTCCGGGTGTAAAGGTTGTCTCTGAGTCAAAAGTTTAAATGTGAACATAAGACAGAATATAGGGTGGTAAAAGACGGAAAACTATAAATATCTCTAAAAGACACTTGAGGTTTTAAATTCCAATAAAGGACACCTAGTATTGTTGAAGTTCGGGTCAATAACCATTAATCGGAACATTTTGAAGTAACCGAGAACCCAACTACAGTTGTCACTTCTCAGACTCCAAAAATAAGATGAACGTTGGATTTTTCACCCGGACGAGTAAAGTATCCACGACAGTCATCTGAACTCTGGGGACTTAGTCTCTTTTTCGTGAACGTTTTCTAAAAATTCTATACCGTTCGTTCTCTGACACTTGAAGTACAAACGTATCGAAGGAGGAGAGAGGGGTCTAGGGCACTCCCACTACGACTCGTCAGGTCTCTGTCTGATATATAAGTCACGCAAACTAGTGTCAACTTCACGGGTAGAAAATATTACCTGATTCTTGTTTTGGTGGGTTGTAAACCGGACCTTTATCTGTAATAAAAATAAAATAACCTGTCGTTGTTTTGACGAAGACATAGGTCTTTGCGATAGAGATAGAAGGTTCCACTAAGTGATGTGTTTATAGGAACTTTCCTATTAGGTCTTGTTTTCTATTATGGAGACGAATGTGGTACACGTTTTGTACCTTCTGGGTACCTCTTACCAGAGGGATTGTGAGTCATCGAGTCCATATCTTCAAGGAATAAACCCCCGACTTCTCTCACTTCCGTTCCCAACAATCTAAATAAGACACACAGACTAAGACAAGTTTCCTAAGAATTTTAATTTTGAAATTTTAATCTATATATAACAGTTGATGTTTAACCGTGAACGGTTCCCGTAAACGGTAGACGGAGACACCTCTGACTTGGAACACGACGACATCGATAACTTGAAACTATACGGGACTTCCCTTAAGTCCCACCTCTCACGTCGTGGGACACGAGGTACCTTTGACCACTTTGTCCAACAATCTGTCTATGACAGTCCTTGACTAAAGTTCTAGGGTTAGAAACGTGAGAAGTATAGATCTTTTCGTGATTGGGAAATACTATTGTAGTCGAGGAACACTGATCGTCTTTTGGTGAACGTTTCGTTCGTGAACTAACGTGACTTGAGGGGGCAGTGGTTTTAGAAGATATAACTGGAAGGAGGTTATCGGGACACCTCGTCAGAGAGTTTAGATAGACTTCACGAGAGAGACCACGTCAGGAATAAAACGGGGTTTACTTTGAGCTAAGTGTTTATAATATAACATGTAGAAAAATCAACTGTATAATTAATATAAATCACTATCATCGTATACGTAGATTAAATTTTTATTTATGTGTCTATATATAGAATCCTTACATAATAGGACGGGGGGTTTTTTAAAAACTGATTATTTTCACTTTGCTTAACCACAGTAAAAACCTTCCTAGGTTTCTCGAGACCATGAAATCAGGAAATACAGAGTCACATCTCTTATTAAGTCGTCCTTTTTTCACCATCTAAATAATCTTATCCTCCCTAAATAAGCTTATCCTCCAAAGACTCCGAATATTCACGTGTCTGTTCTTTACAACACAGGGCTCTTAAATTACCCGATGTCAAAATATTATCTTCCTTTACACCCCTACCCCTCTTCTAGAACAAACAAAACAAACTTATCTACAGTACAAAGTAGTAGTCGAGGAGGACGTTCAACTCGTTCTCTCAAAAGAACAGGGAGGTACCAGTTCGATCTAGGTGTTTAATAACAAAGAAATATACACACGTCTTGTATAGGATTCGTAATAGTTTAATAATTCGAGTGACCCGTCCCACACCCAGAGTACAGTGTTGACAAAATAACGAAACCCCGTACAGAGTACAAAAACAACGTACCAAAACAATAATTCGTTCTGACAAACCAAAACATCAATTCGTTTGGACCAAAAGGGTTCATTAGTAATTGAATGTCGCCAGAGGGTATAAAAGTAGGAATTTTAGAGGTTGACCCTAATTGATAAATTTGTAGATAAAACAGGAAAACAAAACGGAGACAGTCTTCACATTCTAATTACTTTTAAAATTCTATAGATAATAAAATTGGTTGGTGATCTAAATTTTTATTAAGTCTTTTTTGACCGATTCTAGGGACAGTTACTCCTTCTGTCATTTTGTTCCCTGGATCCGAAACCTTAACAGTCCCCTCACACATTAAAAGAGTCAAGACAGAGTGACGTCGTTTCTAAACTTTACCGTCGGGTCACAATGTCGAGTCAATGTCGACTCAAAATAAACCTGTCGTTTCCCTTCATGTGGAAGTTCCGGACTCCCGTCCGGTTGGGGTTTCCTCTCCGGAGTTAGGTGGAACCGAAGGGGAAAATGTGTAAAAAAGAGGAAGAGGGACTCGGATTCAGATTCAGATTCATTTCAGAGAGTCAACACAGGCTGAGACACTGGGGCACCTGACATCGGGTGGTCCGAGGAGGTAGGTACCCTAAGAGATCCGTTCTTATGACCTTACCCAACGGTAAAGGAAGAGGTCCCCTAGAAGGACTGGGTCCCTAGTTTGGGTCCAGAGGACGTAACGTCCGTCTGCGAAATTGGAGACTCGGTGGTCCCTTCGGGGACTCGGATGGGATACGTTTAACCCGATCGGTCCTCCCGACAAACAAAGTGGACTCCAAGAGAAAGGTCAGAAGTCTAAAAGAAAACAAGGTAAAGACACCCGAAAAGGAAAGAAACAGGAAGTCGGTGGTAGCAAAATCTGAGGAAAAAGGATAAGTCCGGAAGGGACCACTGAGTTAGTCATTTCTTAGACGGACGGACCCAAGTTAGAGACCCAACCCTGCTAGGGGACCTCTTCTCTTACCGAAAGGTGAGGTCATAAGAACGGACCTCTTAAGGTACCTGATATGACAGGCACCCCAGTGTTTCTCAGTCTGTGTTGACTCTCTGAAAGTGAGTGAAGGATAGATTGATGGATTGTCTTAATTCATCTAGACCTAGGATAAAGTCAGGAGGAGACGTTGTCTCTGTCCGTTTGATTAAAGAGATATGGAGTGGAGTCATGAACGTGAAGACCTTTTTTTTTTTTTTTCTTAAAAAAATTTACTCATAGATGATGACGAGAAATTTGTTCTATCTTTTAATCATAAAAATTTACACGTTGTTCAATGTTAACATCTGTCTTTTGTTTTAATAATCTTTTTTTAGTCGACGTTAAAATTAGAATAAAATATATTATGAACAAATTAATTTTCTTTTTCTGAACGTTACGTCCACTGTACCCAAGTTAGTGACCAACCCCTTGATTCCAAGGTGTACGACACCCCGTTGATTCGGACACGTGTCGTGAATCTCTCTTCGGACCCCGTCGTTATTTGTCCGTACGGTGTTGATTCTGTGTTACGTCGGTTTATTTATTTATAAAAAATTTTTTCTTTTTCTTTTCTCCATCATATGAGACGATATAGACATTAAAGATTTTCATGGTTTCCCTTTTATGTTTGAAGGATCTTAGGACCTTTCTAAAAATTTTGAAATTTGCATTAAATTTTTTCTTACAAAACAACTTCGGTACAAAGTACCGATTTTAGGGTTTTAAAATTATTTATAAATTATTTGAAAGTCCAACAACAACAACAACAAATCAGTACGAGCTAAGACACTGGGGTACCTGACATCGGACGGTTCGAGGAGACGGGTACCGTTAAAGGTCCGTTCTCATGATCTCACCCAACGGTAAAGGAAGAGGTCACCTAGAAGACCTGGGTTCCTAGCTTGGGTAGAAGGGTCGTAAACGTCCGTCTAAGAAATGGTGACTTGGTGGACCCTTCGGATTTGAAAGTCCAATGTTTTTAGATTAAATATTTTCTGACCCGTCTTTCGTGACGAAGGTGAAAGTAACATCTGTTTGAAGAAACTCTTTCTGACTACTTACCATAGAAAAACGGAATAGAAAGGGTGAGAGAAGAGGTTTGTAACCTCAAACGTACTGTGAATTTTTTTTTTTTAGGAATAGAAGATTGAGAACTAACGGTCAGAGTATACGGGGTACGAACACTGTAGTGTTTAGAGAAGGGTACCTCGATCGTCAAACACTACGGAATTAATTTACGTGACACTCCAAACTTGTATAGTCCTTATTTATTAGTAAGGACCTCGGTTAGATTTATGTTCACTTTTATTTTATATACTACGTATTTACTTATTGAATATTTGTTTTTCCTCTTTCTTGTACATTTCCTGTCTATTACGGTAATGAAAAGACTACTGATCACAAGGACGTTGGTGTAAAGATTATTATAAAGTATCCTTGTTCTAATTTACGTAATGTATAAAGACACATGGACACCGAGGTTTTTTGTAAATAAGGTGAATATATAAGAATTAAGTGTACAAGAGTCCTAAACCAAAACCTTTATAGTTAATAAATCCCAAGAAAACTTTTTAGATATGTCGTCATGAAGAGTAAACACTTCTCTCTATATTTTTACCTTTAAAATGATGTACTTTTAAAACAGTTATTTATACCACTTTAGTAGGACATAGATAATGGACAAGTAAAAAGTCAAAACACAAAAATCCCATTTATATAATTAATATTAGTTTTTTCGTCCGTTACCAAGGGAGGTCGACTCAATGTTAATTTTGGTGATGTACTCAGGTGGACAGACATCCTGACAAATCGTTTTCGTGACTTTAAAAAGTTTTGGGAGTAAAAGTAAACTATGTATATATACTACATATATGGTACAAGGGAAAACTATTGATATTTATTTTACTCGGACTCAAATTTTGTTCACTAAACGATTTCACAGAAAAAAACCATTTGAACCCTAAGATCCTTCAAGACTCCTGACTTTACATTAGTAAGTAGAACGACAAGAAAGTAATTCGGAGTCGAACCACATAGACATCTGTCAGACTTTCCGAGGTCTAGATTTCTATTAGTTCTAGTGTACTGACTTCTTACCTGGTTAACGAACGTCTAGGTCTTAGGTAGTCACCTTTCGATTACGGGAGGAACAACTTTCGTACATTAGTAAAACTTCATAGTAGAAAAAAAAAAAAAATTCTCTTACAGTTTTTTCGTCTCAGATTAAAATACACGGACCCTCATCGATAGATTCGAAGTCCGTTATGTTTGCGACGATAATGGCCCCTCATTTCGAGACGTATTAATTGTTTGTAGTAGTCGGAATGTCAAGGACGTCTTACGCCATTCAAGGAACGGACTTCCGACGAGAGTAGGATCATTCAGACAAATGGGACAGGTTCTAATCTAATCAAATTAATAATACTTTTTCTGACGATTCTAGAATGTCGGATTAATACGTTTACAAAGATTTACAAGTGTTTTCATTAAATAAATAAACCTCTATTTACTTAGACAAAACAGTATTTTGTCTAACGTCAGGACCGTTACATGTTCGTCCCAATACATCGGGACCCGTTTAGAAAGTGGTGTTTATAGTCACCCTAGGGATCTAATGTTGTAAATTTTTATGTATTTACAAAAATCGTCCAAAAATAACAAAAACATTTAATATCATTAGGGTCTTTCTTGATAGTGTCCAAATTATGAGTGGTTGGAACAATACTTTTGTACCAAAGAGTCGTCTTCGTAAATTTTCTACGATTGTCGGTTTTGTAAGGATGATCTGGATAATTCCGTGTGGACAAAGTAATACAAATCTCGTCGATAGAAGTGTTCTGACAACCAAGGGTGGGGGGGTGGGGGCGGAAAGAATATCATAACATCAAACAATGAGAATTTACTTTTAGGATCTTTGTCTGTCATCCTATGTATATATCTACTATAATGGATATAAGTAAAACGGACATTTTTATGACAACGTAAAATTTATTCAATTTGGTTACAAAGATAGATGTTCCCTGAAGATGTAGGTTAAAATTTATTGTTATGAAACTGGATATTATGTCAACTAGAATGTTTGAACCTTTGTACGTGAAATTAATATAGTTCAGAGACTTAGATTATTAAAATACTTATTATAATAGTTACAGTAATTATATAGATTTATTCGTTCGGAATTTTATTGGGTTGAATCCAGTCTATAGGTCTCGAAGTTTGACACCGTATTCTTTTGAAAATGTTTAAACGTGTTCGAATTCCTAGAAATCGTTATTTAAGTAAGTAAGTAAGTAAGTTCTTTCCTTAACCGGTCTATCAACTATTCCCTTAATGTCACGTATATGCAACAAAAACGGACGAACTATAAACAACATGGAAGAAGACCTTTATCTTGGGTAGATCGGACCCCGTTTAGGAAGAGTTTCAAATTGACTCTCACTCATAGGAGGTAGAGGAAGGGGAGGATGTTGTTCCCACTATGAACTGGATTCAGTTCGGTTAGGATCCTAGATGGATGGTCTCAATAATCCCTTACTACTACTACTACCACTATCCTATTGGTTCACTCAACATTGCATTTCTCCGTAATAAATAACTCATGAAAGATATACGACCTATGACACTATATTAGGAATATTGTATTAGAGTAAATTAGGAGTTGAGGAAAAGATGACTTCTACGTTTCGATAATCTTACATCATAAACCCTATAGTTGTCGTGTGTTATACCCTTCTCAGACAGCTTCTCTATCCAATTCTTGTTTCTGTCGTATGAGAACTGGACCTGAACTTTAAAAGTTAATCCTTAAAATATCAATAATAACAACACAACGTTTATTGTCTAAAATTTTACCCCCGACTCAATAATCGGTACCAACTGGTATAGTACTTCTTGGTACAGGATTGGTCTCCTATTTACGTCTATTGACCTCTTAGGACTTGTACCTTTATCTACGTCTTAAACTTGTGGTGTCTTCCCCACATATATGAAGTCTCAGATATACCATCAACAATACATAATACAAAAATTTTCATCTATACCTTCTTTCTTCCACTCCACGTATAACGACCTTTTGGGTGTTATTTTACGTTCCTTTAGAGTCCAATATTCCACGAGTCGTTATAAAAGGTGAACCATTTCCTTTGGGAAGAAAGTACACTTCATGACTATATGGTACCAATCCAAGTTTTCTCGAACAGGGTAAAGAGACATACACATCTCTGACTGTGTGTTGGGTTAAATCTGACTAGTTTCGGAGGTGATCCTTGAAAAAAGGTCTAGTTTGTTCCTTCTTCAGTAAAAAGTCCACTCCAATTCGACCAAACAACACCCGGAAACCGCTCTGACAACCCCATGTATTACCGACAGAACGGGGTAAACACCCTCTAGGACAGACCTTCTCTTCGGTCTCCCTCTCCTTTCATAACTCGGGGCCCCAGATTGGTACCGACTTTAGTCTAGAGGGGACTCTAAAAAGTCTATAAACTCAGTTATTTAAGGGAAAAGAAATTTTTAACGAAAATAAATACAAACCGACGAGACCCGGAAGTAATGACTCGTACCCGAAAGAGATCAAAGTCCCTCACACTGGATGAGAGACCAACACCCCTCACCCACAGAGTAACGTCACTAAAGAGAACAACTCGTACCCGAGATTTCGTACCCGAAGTCATCAACGTCGAAAGTCCGTGATGTCACGCCCGAGTCATGAACACCGTATACCGAATCAACGAAGGGGGTCGGTTGGGGCCTTACACCTTAGAAGGGTCTGGTCCCTAACTAGGTCACGGGGGAACGTAACCGTCCGTCTAAGACTTGGTGACCTGGTGGTCTCTTCCGGTCATTTAAGGGAAAAGACAAATTCGATCAACCTCAAACTAAGGAGAGTGAATATCGGTCACAGTATGACTCTTCACTTTAAACTTCTAGTTCACCTTACTTGAGTTTGGGTGATAGTAAAAAGGGGATATAGATAAAAACATTGGTAATAAAACTCTAAATCAAACAAAAATCTCTACACTTAATACAAGTAAAGTCGATTCCTAGGGTTTGTGTCGTTTAGTTTTAAAACAGTTGAAACAAATAAGGGTGAACGAAAAGAAGGAAAACCCTGACCCCCTGTACTACCACCTATGGAGAATCCTGGAACGAGTCTTTAGACATGAAGACCAAAAGATGTAAAGGACACAGAAATTAGTACTTGTTATTTAAACCCCCTTTTTGAGTTGTCGTTTTCTGTTACTGATATATTTATATGCTTTGGCAAAGAAAGTCAGTCTCAAAACGGTATCCTCTTATATCAAATAAACTTTCTCTACACAATCTTTATTACCTCAAATTGAACACACACACACACACACACGCACACATACACACACAGAAATTTAATTGACGATAAATTTATTCGTCCTGTTACTCAGATGGCCCTCTAAGATCGACTTCAAGAGAAAACGAAATTTACCTACCACACTTGGTACTCGAATTGTCTGACTATAGTGGAAGTAGAATCAATAACTTCGGTAATCTTCGACACACGACAGTCAATTTGTGAGTATAGAGTTCACGTGGACGAAACATTAATAAGTAAACCACGTTCTAGTAATTGTATAAGGAATTCAGTAAATGTCTGTCGGACTGAATCGTAATTGTTACAAAAAAAAACGAGAAATCTTTTTTTATTACTCTATATATTTATATACCCATGTGTCTTTAGGATATGTTAAGTTTATTAATCCGATGTTCTCTAGATGTTAAACACACTGAACGAATAGACATCCATTCATTACCGACTCTGAGTACTCGTCTATATAAATTCTTTAAAGACTTTATTTCGTTTTTATTAAAGTCACCTGTTTGATTACGTCTAAAGAGTAAGTTAACTCATTAGTTGTCTCACGAAGTTTGTTGATTTCTATAAATAGTATTTTACCATTACTGTACCATTCGTGAGTCAATTACTAATATTATAGTTATTACTATACGAGTCAAGATGTCTACATCTCCCCGAAAGACTCACTGATTCAACATTTCTTAAACGGACATTATATTCTCTGTACCCAAGCTAGAGGTCCAGTCGTTCTAGGGGACCTCCTCCTTTGTCTTTGGGTGAGATCATAAGAACGGACTTTTTAAGGTACCTGTCTTCTCGGACCTCCCAATGTCAGGGACCCTAACGTTCTCAGTCTGTTCTGAATGTTGATTTGATGGTGGTGTTTCCTGTATCTCTTTATCTTTTGTATCGAACACATGAACTTCTTAAATACAATGATCTCTTTTATATTGGTTTTCTTAAGTTGTTATGTCTGTGAAATACATTTGTTACGGTTACAAGAAGGGATAAGACATCAACCAATACACGGTGTGTAACAGGATTCGTAAAGTGAACCGACATAATTAGTCAAATTAGAAGTATTATATGGATGTTCTAACATGATAAAAAAATTTATGACTCTCAAGTAAAATTAGAAATTAATCTATCCATAAGTAAAATAAATTAAATAAAATAATGATAATAAAAGAACCGTCGTGTCGTACGTTCGAGAGTCAATGGACTACTCCTTAGTTTGGACACGATAATTGTAGAAGTCAAGTGTATATTCCTTTCACTCTGTATCTCTTTATCGAATCAAAGTCAGTGTGTTGACCCGACACGAGTCAGCACAGTCTGAGAAAACTGGGGTACCTGACATCGGTTGGTCCGAGGAGACAGGTACCCTAAAAGGACCGTTCTTAAGACCTCATCCAACGGTAAAGGAGGAGGTACCCTAGAAAGACTGGGTTCCTAACTTGGGTGTAAAGGAAACTCTAGACGAAATGTCCTTCTAGGAAATAACGACTCGGTAGTTCTTTCATGTCAGTGTGTCGATGGTACGTCGTCTCAGTTCCAAACCAAACTCAGTCAACTGAATGGAAATGGTGACGGAGTCCTTCCTACATACGACCAACGAGTCAGAACAGGTCGAGAAACGCTGGGGTACCTACCATGGGACGGTCCTAGAAGACAGGTACCTTCTAAGAAGAGGTTCGTTCTTATGACCTCACACAACGGTAAAGGAAGAGGTTCCTTAGAAGGGTTGGGTCCCTAGCTTGGGTCCAGAGGACGTAACTTCCGTCTAATGACAGACTCGGTAGTCCTTTCTGAAAGATAACAGACTCAGTGGTTCCTTTGGAAGATAGTCTTCCCCATCTCCGGTTGATGAACTCCGTCACCAAAATCGATGTGTACTCGTAGGGTTAGTACACCTTTTGAACAATTTTGTGTCTACCTTCTCGGTCACTCTTACTCAACTCCGACTTTTAAACGTAGACATCGGTCTAGGGTAAATTATGACCGAGACCTTCCCACGAAACACTTGGTGATCTGGTTCAATGTATCGTTCTCTTCTCCTTATCTTCGGTCCCCGATCTTGAAGGAATTTACGTATAATTCGATGTCTATTGACCCGATCACTTTGGGACGGACCATGACCTCTCAGAAAATTTTTCAATTAGAGAGACCGAAGGAGTCTTTATAATAAAAATGAAGAAAGATCTGTAATTACGGATACAATTCTCAATGTCGTTTTACTTTTGAGACCGATAAAACTCTACTGTATAAACCCTTCTTTACCGAAAATATTAATACTATATCCCACGTACGAACGTTTTTACCTAAATGTACTCAAGTGTCTCATTACTTTATACATTAGTCATCTACACTACTAACTTTCGTGTACACGAAGAGGTACTATAGTAAAAGTTCCTTTTAAGTATGTAAATGAATAAGTAACTAAGTTGTCTATAACTGATTCTAGATGGTAGAATCATCTAGACATAACCCAAATGTTGTCAATTGTTTTGTTTCACCGATGATGGTACCTTAAATGTAGGATCCTCCCTCTTTGATCGTGGTTTATATTAAATCTTGTACAATCACTATTATTCACGACACTTCTTTTTTATTTAGTTCCTCACCCTCACTTAATTTGTCTCTTATTCTTTTTCTGAAATATTGTAAACCCTCTTTGGACTTATTTCACTTCCTCCTTCATCGTGTCTCCCTCCTTATGTTCCTTATTCTTGAAAGTTTCATTCTTGTAGGGATTCCGTCCTCTCGATGGACGGTCTCTCACTCATTCCTCCGATTCCACTTTACCTTCTCTCTTCTGGTCGGTGAATCGGTCTTTTTCTTGTATTACAGAACATCTGGTTCCATTTTTGAACCTTAAAAGGGCAGTCACTCTACCCTACTGGAACCACACAAAAACTTGTTTAGTCCTAACGAGACAGAAACTGCACCGTCTCTTTTTGCTTTTTCGTCCCCTCCTTCATTTCTTTGTTTGATTCCTCGTTAACGTTTTTAGGTCCGTTCTTTACTACTCCTGGAGTAGGTCTTAATATCGATTTTTTCACTATTAACTTAGGATTTTCATCAAAATACGTTTTCGGTTGTCTTAAATAACTACCTAACAAACAGTCCATAATTATTTTTACAAGTTTTGAACCTTTGTTCCGTTTTTCACCTACCCCATATTCAAGCTACAGGATACCTCCGTTTCCGGATTGATACAATGGATCCACATAGATGAAAGAAACGTAATTTCCGAAGTCCGAGTGACTTCAATGTTCAATTGAATATTTGAAACCAGGTCACCTCTACGCTTATTAAGGATAGATCACCTTTTCCATGAGGGTTTGTAATATCAAATAAAAAGACACCCTATAATTAGGCAAAATATATATTGGGTCGTTGGAGAAGAATCACAAAGAATCACACGAATATTTATGTATAATGACCAAGGCAGTACGGAAACTGTGTATAAGTAAAATATAAACGTACTGGAAACACGTAAAATGTAACCTTTTAATATGAATTTTGTATTCATACTCTTGTTTAGTTCCTACTGTAGTGTCAATGACAGAATCGTAAATTTTCTTATATCATAGTAAAAAAGTCTATTCCGTTACCGTTGGGAGAGGTCATGAGAACGGACCTTTTAGGGTACCTGCCTCCTCGGACCATCCGACGTCAGGTACCCCAGGGTTTCTCAACCTGTGCTGAATCGTCGAAGTGAAAGTGAAAAGTGAAAGTGCGTAACCTCTTCCTTTACCGTTGGGTGAGTTCACAAGAACGGACCTCTTAGGGTCCCTGCCTCCTCGGACCACCCGACGGCAGATACTCCAGTGTGTCAGTCTGTGCTGATTTCGCTGAATCGTCGTCGTCGTCGTCGTCGTCATAGTAAAAAATACTTAACTCTTTCATACTGTCACCTTGTCCTAACCCCCCCGTCCCTACCACATCCCCTTATTCTCAAATTACAGTCCGTAAATTTAAAGACATCATCTTAGTAAGTTATCCGTCTCAGTCTATCAGTCCACTCTTCGTGTCCAACCTCTTTATTTGAACCTTCTCTAGTATATCTACTTTGGACTTCCGTATAACGTACTCTAATGGATTCGTACTCATATTTATCTTCTTTTTTCACAGGTTCTTGACTATACACCTCGTGAAGTTGTTACTTTCTAAATCAGATATTCCTCCTCAGTCGTTTTCCGTGACTATTCCTTGTCGGTGTTCCCGTCTCTTTTAAACTACCTCACTATAGGGTCCTTTTCTTTGACAAAGTTCTTCCAACTACAGTTTACTACGGCCTTCTAGGTCATTTTAATCCTACCCTTAACTGGTGACCACAAAACATTGGATTTCTGGAACTTGTCTCACCAAACCCCGGTATTACTTCTAATTTCCGTCTTACTACGTCACCGTATTTCTCTCTGTCAGTTGGTGTCTTTATATTTATTATCTTACTTATTTCACCTCATATCAGTATGACATTCTATAAAGTCATAATGTTTACTCGTTCGATTTCCATGTTTGTTCTTATATCTCCGTGGGACATTTGGATTATGACTCGTTTTTTCTTTTTTTCAACCTCTTCTGAGAACTCTCAGGAAACCTGACGTTCCTTTAGGTTGGTCAGGGAGGATTTCCTTTAGTCAGGATTTATAAGTGACCTTCCTGATTACGACTTCGACTTGGAGGTTATGAAACCGGTGGTCTACCCTTCTTGTGACCTTTTCGGGGACTCCGACTCTTTCTAACTTCCACCCTCCTCTTCTCCTGCTGTTTCCTACTCTACCAACCTATCGTAGTGACTGAGATACCTGTACTCAAACTCATTCGAGGCCCTCGACAACTACCCGTCCCTTCGGACCGTTCGATGGTACCCCAGCGTTTCTCAGTCTGTACTAACTCTATGACTTGACTTGATTCGTTTTTTTTTTTTTTTGTTTTTTTTTTGTTCTGTGTCTCAATGGATGATGTGTTAAAGTACATGACTTACAAGTCTTAATTCATCTTGTTTTATTATGATAATTTATAAATACCTGTAGATGTAACCGTCAGTTTGATATTTTGAAATTTATTTTTGTTCTTTTACTAATGGTATTTTCAGTTCAATCACCAAGGGAGAACCCTCCTCCTTTTCCTTACACTGAACCTTTCCTATGCACCTCCAATGACCCTACGACTGATACGAGATAAAGAATAGAAATCACTACTAATATCCTCACCAGGGGAACATTCACAAGGATATGTAATAAGTAGATGTAACACAAAAGACGTCACAAAACGGATTCACGAATACAGTGTGATTTTATTCAAAAATTCTCACTTATCTTCCAAACCGGAATCAGCGAGTCAGTACAGGTTGAGAAACATTGGGGTACCTGACATCGGGCGGACCGAGAAGACAGGTACCCTAAGAGGTCCGCTCTTATGATCTCAACGGTAAGGAAACCGTTATGATCCCAACGGTAAGGGAAGAGGTCCCCTAGAAGGGCCGGGTCCCTAGTTTGGGACCAGAGGACGTAAAGTCCGTCTAAGAAATGGTAGACTCAGTGGTCCCTTCTGGTTTACCTTCCAAATCTTATATCTTAAACCTGTTAGAAAAGTTCTTCTATAAAGTTATTTACCTCCCCCGTTTCTTTGCTCCGTTACTGATCTTTCTCTACACTCAAGTTCCCGTCTCTCACGGTGTACAAACGGTCGACTCCCTTTAATAGGACATCACTACATTTTAACTATTGAATCCTCTCTTCTTGTTACGTCTATACTTTAGAAACTCACGAAACTCATGGTCCCGAAGAGACCACCGAGTCTACCATTTCTTAGACGGATGTTATCTCTTCTGGGTTCAAACTAGAGACCCAGTCCTTCTAGGGGATCTCTTCCCTTACCGATGGGTGAGGTCATAAGAACGGACTCTGAGGGTACCTGTCTCCTCGGACTATCCGATGTCAGGTACCCCAGTGTTTCTCAGTCTGTTTTGACTCACTGATTGTGTTAAAGTGAAAGTTCTTGTGTTCATCAAGTGTGTATATTGTTTTTTTTTCCATAAGAACCACCCCTATGACCTATAAACCGTTTGTCTTACTACCGTCGTCTACCTATAAGAACTAACGAAGATAATTATAAAAGAGTCAGAACGAGGAACCTTCCTTTAAATAGTGGTTGTATCTGTCGTATAATTTTTCGTCTCTGTAGTGAAACGGTTGTTTTCAGGTTGAGCAGTTCCGATGCTACAAAGCTCATCAGTACATACCTACACTCTCAACTGTTATTTCTTTCGACTCGTGGCTTCTTAACTACGAAAACTTGACACCACAACCTCTTCTGAGAACTCTCAGGGAACCTGACGTTCCTCTAGGTTGGTCAGGTAAGATTTCCTCTAGTCGGGACCTACAAGTAACCTCTCGGACTACAACTTCGACTTTGAGGTTATGAAACCGGTGGACTACGCTTTTAGACTGAGTAAACTCTTCTGGAATTACGACCCTTTCTAACTCCCGTCCTCCTCTTCCCCTGTTGTCTTCTACTCTACCAACCTACCGTAGTGACTGTGTTACCTGTACCCAAACCCACCTGAGGTCCTTAACCACTACCTGTCCCTCTGGACCGTACGACGCCAAGTACCCCAACGTCTCAGTCTGTACTGACTCTCTGACTTGACTTGACTTGTCAGATTTTTCTATACATTAAAAGACTATAACATCTCCTCATCTTTCGTAACTTTTAAAATTCTTTTTCCTTTATACACTTTAATAATAAATTCCCTTTTACCTTTTACTCGACAAATGTCTTTACAGATTATCCTAATAGACAACCCGTCGTTCCAGAGTGAACTCCGATCACCAGTGTTTAAATTACATTCAGAGATGTACAAAAAGAGGTCGTTGTGAGTCAAGATATCTATGTTCTAATTATTGACATAAATTGATCTCAATCCTAAAACGACCAGTCTATGACAAACCGTCTTTAATCGTTCCTTCAGGTACGTTCTTTTACGTCTCAGATTCCAAGTATTTCCCAGTTCACTGTCACTTTTACAACAACTCAGTCACTTAATTCCCAAAACCACCAAAATTTCTTACTACTTGGTATAGTTCTTTTTAAAATATATCGATGTCATAACTCAATGACTATAACCGGTTTATGACTAAATCGTTATATTTTTAATCTCATGTCGAAACATGTGAAAGAATACTCTTGGAAACAGAGGAAGTTCCGAGGAGAGAGAAAGAGGTATGTATGGAAGGACTTCGTCTTACTTGACTTATCCTTTCTTTTACATAGACCGATCCCTACCCCCTCACCACGTATTTTTCTTTTGTATCTTCCTTTTTTCAGAGAGTAATTTTTCTCAAGGACCCAGGGGTACATAAGTCTGATTTAGTCAAGTGGGTACCCCTGTATTCCCCTCGATAAACAGAGCCCGTCGTACATTCGGTAATTTTATTTTTACTGGTAATAGGGGAAGACCCACCCGTTACTCTGAAAGAAGGATCACTGAAGGGTGTCTTGGAGTGTTTCGCGAGTAATAGTAATGATCAAATTATCGATTGTTTCCCTTCTTAAGTCTCCTTTATCAAAACGGATGTAGTAAAAGAATAATTTTTATAACACGAGATAGAAGTGAGACAATTTTGTTCTCGGTCTTTACGTCAGATTTTAAAGGTCAATGTCGTGTTCGAGTGAGGAGATCTGATGATAACAACAAGTCAACGAGTCAGTACAAGTCGAGAAACGTTGGGGTACCTGACGTCGTGTGGTCCGACAAGACAGAGAGTGGTAGAGGGTCTCAAACGGGTTTGAGTACAGGTAACTCAGTCACAACGGTAGGTTGGTAGAGTAGGAGACAGCAGGGGAAGAGGAGGACAGAAGTTAGAAAGGGTCGTAGTCCCAGAAAAGGTTTCTCAGTCAAGAAGGGTAGTCCACCGGTTTCATAACTTCGAAGTGGAAGTCGTAGTCAGGAAGGTTACTTACAAGTCCCAACTAAAGGAAATCCTAACTGACCAAACTAGAGGAATGTCAGGTTCCCCGAGAGTTCTCGGAAGAGGTTGTGGTCTCAAGTTTTCGTAGTTAAGAAACTACGAGTCGGAAGAATACTAGGTTGAGAGTGTAGGTACGTACTGTCGACCTTTTTGGTATTGGAACTTATCTGAGACATAAGAGTGTATTAAAGAAATCTTTCACTAAAGGATCTCTATTCTTTTACTCCGCGTATATAAACAGGAAAATTTAATTTATTACATTCTTGATGTATATCCGTAAGGTACTCTAGGAAAATTATAATGATAAGTTTTTTTTACTGGACTTCTAATCATGAAATTTGGAATATGAAATCTCTGGTGTCTGATAGTAGTAAACTTTATGACATACTTTCCAACACGTCACCACTTTTTTTTCAGGAGAACAGTTACGTCCTATACGTCCTCTACGCCCAAACTAGGGACTCAACCCTTATAAAGGACCTTCTTCTTTACCGTTGGATAGGGTATAAGAATGGACCTTTTGAGGTACCTGTCTCAGGTGTCCCAACGTTTCTAAACCTACACTGACTCGTTGACTCGACCTCTTCCTTTACCGTTGGGTGAGGTCATGAGAACGGATCTCTTAGGACACCTGTCTCCTCGGACTACCCGACGACAGGTACCCCAGCGTGTCTCAGCCTGTACCGACTTCGTTGAATCGTACGTACGTACGTACGTACTCACTGACTCGTTTGTGTAATACTTTCAAGAATCACATACTCCCTTGTTTTTATAAGTATTTTAGACTCAATATTAATCGGATATGCATCAATACACACTTCTCCTGAGAAATTCTCTGTTTAAGTACAAATTCCATTTTTTACACCTTCCCTTTTTACTAAGACATAGACTACAGAATATAAAATCGAACGAAAAGAAAATTCATGTCAACTATATGGTATAATAGATTCAACGTCCACATATTATATCACTAAGTATTAAAAATTCCAATATGAGGTAAATATTAATAATATTTTCATAACCGATATAAGGAACTCAACATGTCAGATACGGACATCGAATAAAATATGTTTCATCATTCATTGAGAGTTAGAGTGGGGTTACACCGGGGAGAAGGGAGGGGAGATGGGTAATCATTGTTGATCAAACAAGAGATACAGACACTCAGACAAAGGAAAAACCATATAAGTGATCAAAGAAAATGACAACCTAAGGTGTATATTCACTATAGTATGTCACAAACGGAAAGAGAACGACTGAAAAAAGTGAATCGTCTTATGGGAACTTCAGATAAGAACAACAATGTTTACCGTTCTAAAGTAAGAAAAGAATACCGACGTCTCATAACGTTACATACACATACTTATATATACACGACAGGATACGACACGATTCAACGAAGTCAGTAGGTTGAGACACACTGGCGTACCTGACATCGGACGGTCCGAGGAGACAGGTACCCTAAAAGGTCCGTTCTTATGACCTCACCCCACGGTAAAGGAAGAAGTCCCCTAGAAGGGGTGGGTCCCTAGTTTGTACGTAGAGAATACAGAGGACGTAACCGTCAGCGAGTCAGCGTAGGTTTAGAAATTCCAAGAAATTCGGGGTATACATATACATACATACATATATATACATATATATTTTGGCTCCACCTATTTCACTATATATATATATATATATATTTTGTAGAAAAAATAAGAAAGTAGACAACTACCTGTGTCCAATTAAGGTATAGAACCGATTACATTTATCACGACGATACTTGTGACCTCACGTCCATAGAAAAGTCCAATCACAAAAACAATGAAGACATAATCAACAAAAAGATTAAAGATATCTCGTTATAACAGATTTACCCTTATCATACAGTTATCAACTTGTTTGTTCGAAAGTGTCTCTGGGGCTAGAAGGGGTCTACCTAGGTGTAGTGAACTATACTACAATGTTCCACATAAGTCCGGATTTAAAGGTATAGGGACTGGTAAGAAAAATGTGACTCAATTTGTCATCGGGTAAAGATATCTGAAAACCCCGAGTTTCAAAAGGAATATCTGGAACTAACCCCCTAAACCTATCTGACTTGAAAAAGGCTCCTGAGAACAGAGAGTATGGTAGACTTTCTATGTTAGTGAGTGAGACGGTCTCATGCGGAATTCGTCTTCCAGACTCTCGACTCTCGGTTCAGAGACGACTCTGTAATTATAATTTCAAGTTTACGACTCTTGGTGTAGTGTTCAGGTCCTACGAACTATCGTCTGTTCGTTCGTTCCCAGGCTTCGACTCGACGTTGGTCGGTTGTCGACAAAGTCTCCTCGAATCTCAAGTAGTTTCCTGGAACGATCATAAGTGGAATCGGTGTCAGTTGAATACCCTTTTCTTTGTACAATATTTTAATATTTTATTACACCTAAAATAACATTATTACATTAACATTTTTAAGTCTCTTAACTTAAAATAAGAATCTTTTAAGATATCCAAATTACTTCATTTTAATCTTTCATCGTTTTTATATTTCCTTTTTATTAAAGTATTGGACAGTGTTTTCTATGTACATATAAAAAATTGTTTTGTCTCGATTGTCGTTATAAAGTAAGAGAAAAACAGTAAATCATATAAATGTTACCACAAAATTCCATAAAAAGATAGATCTTTCCGTTGGATGTTTTCCTTATTTTATAAACGTTCGGTGGTCTAGTCCTCAATTATAGGTTTTATATATTCCTTGAGTATGTTTAGTTATCGTTTTTTATTATACTAATTTTTACCTGTTTCTAAACTTATCCGTAAAAAAAGGTCTCTTCTGTGTACATACCGGTTCTCGGTGTACTTTTCTAGGAGGTTCAGTGATTAGTAGTCCCTTTACGTTTAGTTTTAGTGTTACTCTATGATGAAATTTTGAGAGTCTTACCAATAATAGTTTCCCTACTCTATTGTGTGTGACCACTTTTATACTTCTTTTACCTCATGAACATGTGACAACCATCCTTACATTTAAACACGTTGTCGGTACCTTTTGTAGTACCTCCAAGGAGTTTTTTTTAATTTTAATGGTATACAGGGTCGTTAGGATGAAGACCCAATCCTATAAATTTTCTTTACTTTAGTGATAGAACTTCTTTATTGACATTTGGGTACAAGTAACGTCGTAATAAGTGTTATCAGTTCTGTATCTTTGTTGGATTCCTAGGTGGTTGTCTACGTACCTATTTCTTTCACAACTTACAGTTTTGTATAAGGGAGTTTTGTTATCTTACGGTAAGTCGTTATTTTTCTTTCGGACGGAAAACGTTATTGTACCTACCTAGAACTTCCGTAATACGATTCATTTTGTCCATTTTGTCTCTTCCTGTTTATGACATATTGTAGTGAATGTTCACCTTAAAGTTTTTCGGTTTAATTTTTTTTTTCTTTTTTCTCATCTTATCACCAACGGTCCCCGACCCCATCCCTTTTACCCCTCTATGACTAATTTCCCGTGTTTGTAGATCGATATTCTATTTATTTAAAAATCCCTAGATAACATGTCGTACCACTGATATTAATTTTTATAACACAATATATAAACTTTTAATAACTCTGTCATTTAGAATTTTAGATAGTAGTGTTTTTTATTTAAAATTAATTCCCTCCCTACCTCTATATTTGGATGGAATAGTTTCATTAGTAAACTGTTTCATACACACGTAGTTTAGTAATACAACATGTGAAATTCGAATGTATTAAATACAGTTATAATAGAATTATTTCGACCTTTTCTTTCACGTTATAATACCTAGTGAATTACGACTTACTTTATTCTATGAGATAAAGTAACTATTGGATAAAATTCATAAATCTACCAAAGTAACAACAACATATGTAGACACTACGGAAGACAGTGGTTGTTGGACCCAATCCGGTTTGCAGTGTCCACTTCCCGTATGAGGAGGTGTTCTTACGGGAGTAAAGACTTTTCTCGGTGTTCAAGTTCCAATAGGTACGGAGAGGTGAGAACTGGTCGACCTATGTTTAAACCCTTAGGGATGATTTGTTAGGGGGTGAAAGGTGTTAAAGGGTCTTACAGAATGTCTTGAGTTCTTTCTCGATGTGCATGATGTCAAAATAAAATCGTTTTGTTATGTTTAGTCTTGGTCGGTTTCCTTTGTTACGTATTTCTGTTCAGAGCCTTCCGTGGTTTACTCTTCGAAGGTAGTAAGTACCCCTACGTAACGGGAGTCCGTGTGGGTACACACTGTTTTGTGTTTCATTAGGACTGGTCCCTTTAAATGGACTCAAAATAACCCTAAAGTATTGTACCCATACTAATCAACTTGCCAATCAATACCTCAGTTTGAGGTAGACGTCGGTGGAAGAGTAGGGTCTGAGTACAGTGTTTCGAAGTTCTAGATTGATAAATTAGTACACCAGCTAGAAGGACGGTACCGGTCGGGAGTAGGTCTCAATAGAGTAGTCGTATTTGACAGGTGGTACGTATTATATATGGGAACAGTGAACCCTTTATAGTTTTCAAGTCTCTAATTGAAGATCCTTGGACTCCGTTACTGGTTTAAGAAATAATGTGTTGTGGACTTCATCTTTGAATTCGACTAGTGTAAGGAGGTAAGTATCAAGTAACCGGGCCGGTCAAGGGTGTTTTGAAGAGAAAAAAAAAAAATCTATAAATAAATAAAAATAAAATATGAATTCAGACAAAATTGGGGAAAAGGGGTAACATGAGTGAGATTACGTAAAAATATATATATGGCTCTATATAGAAGTAGGAATACTTTATATATCATTAATTATGTGTGTTTACTGTATCACAATTTTTCAGATAGGAGTTGGGATTGTAGTAAGAAAATGTCGATACATACTACCGAAACACCGAAGATTAATGACACACTATAAAATATTCTACCCAAAGGTACCACCGAGTCAGTCATTTCTTAGACGAACGTTACGTCATCTACACTCAAACTAGGGACCCAGTCCTTCTAGGGGACCTTTTCCTGTACTGTTTGGTAAGGTCATAAGAACGGATCTCTTAGGGTCCCTGACTCCTCGGACCACCCGATGTCAGGTATTACACATTTCTCAGTCTGTACAGACTTCACTGACTCGTACGTCTGTACGTAAGATTCTCAAAGTAGACAGAGATAACTAAATAGATAAGGACCTGAGTGACTATGAGATCCGACTGAGATTAAGGGGAAAAGGTGTTTGTCACGACCCGACTTGTATAAGGATACACAGGGAAATTCCTAAATATGGTCTCATAGTGACCTCATTTATGGATACTTACCTTAGCATCTGATTTCTAACAACCTCATATTGATTTAGATTGGTCTAACACGAAGTGTTGTCGACTCAGTCACCACATCCCTCCAGAGACAAAGTGTTACATTGACTACTGGGAATTACGATAGGTCAAAAGATTCAAGATGTTAAACTATCTCCACTTCATAAAGTGGCAACAACAACATTAAACATACGAAACTAATGACTACTTAACTTTGTAGAGAATAAGAACAATCCGTAAATCAAAGGAGACAGACACTTAACGGTCAAGTATAGGAAACGGGTAAAAATGTGACTTAAATGTCAGAACTAAAAGTCTGTTGTGAAACGTGTAAAGTACATAAATGGAGAACAAGAATTATGATTTGTGGAAAAGAGACGGATGTTGGTAGACAATGAAAACAAACACAGAAAGTAACTTTATACGGAGATTAAACTACGTCGATTTATTTGATACATACTAAACATGTAAACGTCAGAAGATACGTTTCGACAAGGAGTGAAAGTCCCAGACCCTAAGAAAATGTATAAAAAGATAATTAAAATATTAAAAGTAGAAAGTATAAATCCAGTAATTAGGTATACCATATGTGTAAACGTATACTATATTCTTTCCCTAAGTTTGAAAAATGGGGTACGTCACATGGTTAAAAGGGTTGTTGAAGATTTATTAAAAAGAAAGAGATAACGAGACATAACAAGTTAAATGTATAGTTCAGGGTATATTTGTCCAGATGAAGACTTATGAGATAAGAACCCGGGGAACACAGGTCATAATACGGGTATAATGTTGACATCACCCGAAGGGTCCATCGTGATTATCATTTCGTAGACGGACGGTTACGTCCTCTGTGTTCTCTACACCGTAGGGTTCCAACCTTTCTAGGGGACCTTCTCCCGTACTGTTGGGTGATATCATGAGTATGGACCTTTTAGGGTACCTCTCTCTTCGGACTAGGAAACTCCTCAGGTGTCCCAACGTTTCTCAACCTGTACTGTCATCCTTTAATCGTGTGTGTGTGTGTACTGACATCATACAAAATAAATGACTTCCACTCAGTGTTATACAAATATAAGGAAATTTAGTAAAGGGGTGTTTACAAACTGAGTCAAACGATAACATAATAAAACGAGAACATTTATTATATTACAACAAAGGACATAAAAGATCGATTAATAAAAATAACGGTATTTTTTTCAGATAGCTAAAAACAATCGATAAGAACATAAGTCGTTCGAATTAGTTAAAAGAGTAATCTTGATTATTGAACGGACAACTAGACAATCCAATAACTGTATCGATTTGTATAGTGGTCGTTTATTACTGTCAAAATAGAGAAGGGAAAGTTAGAAATACGGAGAGTAAAAAGGAAAGGTTAAAATATAATGACCGTAACGATATTATTTGTAGGACTTTCGATTCGCGAACTCTTGTTAGTAAAAAATTTGTCCTATATAAGTATCTTCACTTAAAAGACCAGTCTCTCATAAAAAATTAAAATTTCGAAAACGTAATATAAAAATATTGAATATATTATTTAAATGTAGTTTTGTAAAAAGATAGTTATCATATTATTTCACTAGTATGAAACCTTAAAAGTAGTTATAACCCTAATAGATAAATAGATAATTTATTGAATTAATAAATTGTAATAATTTTATAATTTTCTACAGAAGAAAATTAAAGGAAAGAATAATAATTTTTGCAACTTTAATACAAGTTGATAATCCATATCTTACTTACGTCACTCCATCAATTCTTTCGTGTAAACAAAAGTAGACAGTTTTCAAATAATTCTATAACTATTCTGTTAATTGTATAGACTTATGAGAGACCGAATGTGAGTTTTAGACAAGAGATTTACGTATTTTATAAGGAGTAGGTATAGAAGTTAAATAACTTATAAACGAAACATATCGGTATACCATGATCCATTTAATATACGTCTCATGTAGTACTCTTTACGACTTGACCTTCTTTGTGTTCGACCTTAGTTCTATCGGCCCTCTTTATAGTTATTGGAATCTATACGTCTACTGTGGTGGGAATACCGTCTTTCACTTCTCCTCGATTTTTCGGAGAACTACTTTCACTTTCTTCTCTCGTTTTTTCAACCGAATTTCGAGTTGTAAGTCTTTTGCTTCTAGTACCGTAGACCAGGGTAGTGAAGTACCCTTTATCTACCCCTTTGTCATCTTTATCACGGTCTGAAATAAAACCCCCCGAGGTTTTAGTGACGTCTACCACTGACGTCGGTACTTTAATTTTCCACGAATGAGGAACCTTCTTTCCAATACTGGTTGGATCTATCGTATAAGTTTCGTCTCTGTAATGAAACGACTGATTCCAGGCAGATCAGTTCCGATGCCAAAAAGGACACCAGTACATACCTACACTCTCTCAACCTGACACTTCTTCCGACTCGTGGTTTCTTAACTACGAAAACTTGACACCACAACCTCTTCTGAGAACTCTCAACGAACCTGACGTTCCTCTAGGTTGGTCAGGTAAGACTTCCTCTAGTTGGGACCCTAAAGAAACCTTCCTTACTACGATTTCGACTTCGAGGTCATGAAACCGGTGGAGTACGCTTCTCAACTGAGTAACCTTTTCTGAGACTACGACCCTCCCTAACCCCCGTCCTCCTCTTCCCCTGTTGTCTACCACTCTACCGACCTACCGTAGTGCCTGAGCTACCTGCACAGACTCCCTTGAGGCCCTCTACCACTACCTGTCCCTCCAGACCGCACGACTCTAAGTACCCCAGCGTTTCTCAGCCTGCACTGACTCACTGACCTGACTTGACTTGACTATCAGTCTCCTAGTTTGTCGAATTTTAAAAACTAAGAATAAGAATTTCTCGAAGGTAAGATAGTCCTTTTATTTTCTCTGACTGTACTTATCGATATAGTCTACTATATTGTACTATAGACAGTATCCTCAGAGTACTTACTCAACATACCCTACAATCTGTTACTTTACTCTCCTAAAATTTCTCAAGTTATCCGTCACTTCCCGTCACTTTTAAAAAGTCATCCTTTTATTTCTCTAACGTCAGTGTAAATTCTATTGAATTGGACGACCACCGTAAACCCTACTTTACCCCCTTCAGTTCACAATCAGTGAGTCAGCACAAGTTGAGAAATGTTGGGGTACCTGGTATCTGGTAGTCCGAGGAGACAGGTACCCTAAGAGGTCCGTTCTTATAACCTCACCCAACGGTAAAGGAAGAGGTCCCCTAGAAGGGTTGGGTCCCTAACTTGTACCCAGAGGGTGTAAAGTCTTTTCGAGAAATGGTAGACTCGGTGGTGTCCTCGGGACCCTTCCCCTTTTTTCACCGGATTTCTGAGTAGTCCACCAACTGTTTTATAAATCTGGTCAAACCCCTTTACTCGTAGATTGGTCCTTTCATTACTGTTCACCTTTTCTCCCTATCCTCTCTATCCATAATACCCGGATATATTATCCCTCACTAAAGAAAATAAATGAATAAACCTACGAGACCCAGAATGGACGTCGTACGTCTGGGATGACGTACACCCTAGATAATTATCAATGAACTGGTCTCTATTTTGAGTCCGGGGCACGTAACCCTCGGACCTTAGAATCCGTGACCTGGTGGTCCCTTCAGGGGTATCATCCCTTATTAAAAAATCGAAGTCGATGACTCTTCTATCTTCTCGGTAATTGTGTTTACCCAATCTTTAGATCTTTTTCTGATTAGACTTGAACCTTTAACTTTTTAATTATACAAAGTATACATCGGACTTCTCGACCTTAATACACACACACACATAGATCAAGTCTTATCTTCTATAAATAAAGTCGGCACAGAGATATTTTGACTTTTACTTTTAACAAACCGATTTGGATGGTGTCTTTCTTTCTCTCGTTCTTCTATTTTCTCGTAAAGTGATCACTAAAAATTTTTTGGTAAATAAATAAATCCGACACGGTCAGAAACACCATACGTCCCAGAAAGTCCATACCGTAAACTTGAGAATCGACACCATACATCCTAGATCAAGGGGCTGGTCCCTGACTTGGTCCCAGGGGACGAAACCTTCGTGTCTCTGTCTTGGTGACTTACTGGTCGTTTCAGGATTACGTCACTAAAGAATGTCTAAAGTTCATGCGTTGACTGTCCCTTACTTGGGTGGTCTCTTCGTCCATTTCTTGAGTTCTAACACCCCATTACTTTCGGTTCCCTCTAATCTTCGTCCAAAATTATTTTTCCTAACTTCCGGTGTTTATTAAGTGGTTCTTGTCTGAACCAAGACCACGAATTGTTCGTAGTCACTGGAAATCTCCTCGTCTAGATTCCTCACTGTCCAGAATTTCGATCTTCTTTAAATAATCGGTGTTCTTTTTTGTTCGATACTACCAGTCGTAAGATACATCTTCGCACCACTACTTTTTTTTTACTACTCTGTATTCTATGATGGAGTTCACCTAACACCCTTTTCCGAACAATCCCGGTCCCTTTGGTCTGTACAAATATCTATCTTAGTTACGCTAAACACTTCTCCTTTTATAATATCTATGTTATCCTTCTCGTATTAATTACCTTGTTTCGGAAATTAATATCCGTCATCACCTTATTTCTACGTCCCTTCCTAATTAAAGTTTTTCCTCCCCATTTAAAATGGGTTACTCGTCTCTGTAAAAGAGACTTATTGAGTTAAAAGTGTTTATCCCTATTATCGTAAAAATTACACATTTTCTCTCGTCGATTTAACATTGGACATCTCAAATCCTGACTCAAGTAAGAGGAGAGTCTTATTGTCAAAACTTTTCACAGTCACCGTTTTCTACGAAAGAACCATTATCTTACCTCTAAAAGAGAAGATTATCTTAGTAAACGTGAATATTACAAATTAAGATGATACATAAACTCAGTTCCCTAACGATCCCTTTTCGAGTCCTATATAAGAGGGTATCCGGGTCGTATATTTGATTCAGGTTTTTCTAAAAACACTCCGGGACTTTATACGTAAGTGGTCACTGAAGGATGTAACATTTAACGGAGACTAATATTTTGATCGGTGGTGTAAGACGATATGGGATGCCGAGAAAGAAAAGACCATCAGATAGGTAGGATATTAGGACACCCTAGTTATAAACTGGAGTATGGAGTAGTTATAAACTGGAGTATGTCAATAAATAGACGGGTTAACACGGTACTTTCTACCATTTTCAGTACACTGGTGTGATACGACACAAAGGAGGAGAACAACAAGTTGACGATTTAGTATGGGTTGAGAAACATTGGGGTACCTGATGTCCTGCGGTCCCAAGGGACAGGAAGTGACAGAGAGTCTCAAACGAGTTTAAGCACAGGTAACTCAGCCACTTCGATAGATTCGTAGAGTAAGAGACGACAAGTGAAAAGAGGACGAGAGTTAGAAAGGTTCGTAGTCTCAAAAATAATTGTTCAGTGAGAAGTGTAGTCTACCGATTTCACAACCTCGAAGTCGTAATCGGGAAGGTTACTTATAAGTCCTAAATAAAGGAAATCCTAACTGACCGAACAAGAACAACAGGTTCCCTGAGAAATTTCAGAAGAGATCGTGGTGTTAAGTTTTCGTAGTTTAGAAAAAGTGAGTCGTAAGAAATACCAGGTCGAGAATGTAGGAGTGTACTGATGACCTTTTTGGTATCGAAACTGATATACCTGGAAATAACCGTTTCACTGTAGAGACGAAAAATTTTACGATAGATACAAACAGTATCGAAAGGAAGGTTTCTCGTTCACAGAACAGAAAATTAAAGTACTAACATCAATGGCAGGCGTCACTAAAATCTCGGCAAAGAGGAGTCAAGTCAGTGAGTCAACACAGACTGAGAAACGCTGGGGTACCTGACGTCGACCGGTCCAAAAAGACAGGTAGTGGTTGAGCACCTCGGATGATTTTGAGTGCAGGTAGCGTGACCACTACGGTAGGTTGGTAGAGTAGGAGACAGTAGGGAAGAGGTAGAGTAGGAGACAGTAGGGAAGAGGAGGACGGAAGTTAGAAAGGGTCGTAGTGAGAGAAAAGGTACTGAGCCAAGAAACGTAGTCCACCGGTTTCGTAACCTCAAAGTCGAAGTCGGAGTCCGGTAGGTTACTTATAAGTGCTGACTAGAGGAAATCCTAACTGACCAACCTAGAGAAACGTCAGGTTCACTGAGAGTTCTCAGAAGAGGTCGTGACATCAAGTTTTCGTAGTTATGAAACCACGAGTCGAAAGAAATATCAGGTTGAAAGTGTAGGTATGTACTGATGACCTTTTTGGTATCGAAACTGATCTGTCTGGAAACAACCATTCCATTTCAGAGACAAAAAAAAAATTATACGATAGATCCAACCAGTATTGAAAAGGAGGTTCCTCGTTCACAGGAAATTAAAGTACCGACGTCAGTGGTAGACGTCACTAAAACCTCGGGGGGTTTTATTTCAGACTGTGACAAAGGTGACAAAGGGGTAGATAAACGGTACTTCACGACCCTGGTCTACGGTAGTAGAATCGAAAGACTTACAACTCAAAATTCGGTTGAAAAAGTGACAAGAGAAAACGAAAATAGTTTTCCGAGAAATTAAGAAGTGAAAGACGGTATTCCCATAGTAGACATATAGTCTCCAATAACTATAAAGAGGGTCGCTAGAACTAATCTCGAACACGAAGTAGGTCGGACCGTAAAGTGTACTACATGGGACGTATATTGAATTTATTCGTCCCACTGTCATATGTCGGAACTGTATGAGGAAAAGGAAAAACCTTGGTCAGACAACAAGGTACAGGTCAAGATTGACAACGAAGAACTGGACGTATGTCAAAAGAGTCCTCTGTCCAGTTCACCAGACCATAAGGGTAGAAAAAGTCTTAAAAGGTGTCAATCAACACTAGATGTGTCAGTTTCCGAAATCGTATCAGTTATTTCGTTTTCATCTATAAAAAGACCATGAGAGAACGAAAAAGTCACTAGGTTACCTACAACTGTTAAACTAGAGACCAAGGAGACGGAAAAGATTTAGGGGAACTTGCAGACCTTGAAGTGCCAAGTACTTGACAACTTCGGACCGAACCTCTTAAAACTCGTAATGGAACGATCATACACTTTACTCACGTTAACACACCATCAAACTCGTAAGAAACTGTAACAGAAAGAATCTCTAACCTTACTTTTCACTGAAAAAGGTCAGGACACCGGTGACGACTCAAAAGGTCTAAACGACCGTATAACTCACATCATGAGAGTGTCGTGGTAGAAAGTCGTAAACTTTATCGAGTCGACCCTAAGGTAGTGGAGGTGATTGAAACAAGTATCACTACGAAGGATTCCAGGTGAACTGAAAGGTAAGATCCTACAGACCGAGATCCACTCACTAAAGAGTAGATCCTTACTAAATAGGAGATTCTGTGTGTTTTACGATGTGAAACAACTTCCACTTTATATATCGACCAGTTGGGGGTAAGTTACTTTGCTCGACCAAGTGAACGATCATGCTGACTTCAACCCACTCATTTCCGTCGACCCCGGGATTGTTCGTCCCCTCTAAGGAAGGACACCGAGACTCCTAAATCTCGACCTTTTACTCTACTAAGAACGTATCACGAGACTAGGACTCTCTGGGACTATAGATATTCTTACCTGACCGACTGACGGTATAGTTTTAATTTGGAGACTCTTATTTCGGTAGATTAATATATAAACGAATCCTCGAACAGTATTTCAACCTCAGATAAAAGTCAGAAACATTTTCTACACGAAAGACGCTGAAGGACCGTCAGGTCACCAATGTTGAAGTAGAAGGTTACGTCCCCCACACTCAAGTCAGGGACCAGTCCCTCGATTCAAAGATGTACGACATACCGGTTTTTAAGTTTTGTATTCTGACTTATCTATAACATTGTTTAATTTATTTCTGAAAACTTTTTTCTCTATACGAAAGTAAATGAATTTAACTATTTGAGATGTGAATCAACTTTTTATTTTGGTCCATCGGTAAGTAATCCGGACACCAAATGTTTAATTCTTATGACTTATGACATTATATTATCGTATTGAGGGAAATTTTACATTACGTTAAAACACGAAAAGAAATGGAATTAGAAATGTACGAGAGTCTGTACAGTATCAGTGTTCTATTTGGAAGATCAAAAAGTGGACCCATGTAGACCAGATTTTCGTCTACCATGATACGGAAGATGATGAAAATTTGAGACCGAACTAAATATTATACTTGTACAGAATCGAAATTTACGACGATGAAGAATACCTGAGGGAAGACGAAGAAATTCAAAGATAGAGAATAACGGGACTGGATATAACACTTACAGGTTCGAATACTAGTTACCTTGATAACGTTTTGTATCTTCAAAACCTTCTTAATATTGTTTTAGAATGGTCTTAATAAGAATATGACACCCCAATAATCATCAAAGGAGAGAAGAGATACCATAAAGATGTATGAAGGAAAGAATATAAATAATAGGACTTTATCGGTGACTATATTAGGGACTTTATCAGTGTTTTATAACATAAAAAAATTTTTATTCTTTTCGTTATGATAAATGTAAAAATATTTACATTAATTAACATTCAACAAATACGGACTTTAAAAGAAATATTACGGTATTTTCTTCAAAACTTATTTCGATCTCATTCGACTTTGAAAATTAAGGGTGAAAATTCTAAGTACTTTGAAACGAGGGAAAACATTAATTAAATGTGTATACATACACACACTAAAATATTTATGAATAAAAATGTCAAGGATGAAGATTTACCTTGACCTCCATTTCGTTTGGTTTAAAACAACTGAGAACACTGAATTCTTTTTGTTAAAATGAATATAGTCAAGTCAAGTCAGCGAGTCAGCACAGGCTGAGAAACGTTGGGGTACTTAACGTCGTGCGGTCCGGAGGGACAGGTAGTGGTTGAGGGTCTCAAGTGAGTCTGAGTGGAAGTAGTTCAGTCACTACGGTAGGTCGGTAGAGTAGGAGACAGCAGGGGAAGAGGAGGACGGGGATTAGAGAGGGTCGTAGTTTCAGAAAAGGTTACTCAGTTGAGAAACGTACTGTATTTGGTTTGACTTAAGGTTTGGTAAGTAAAGGTGGGTGTGAGTAGAAAATATATTAGGTTAGTTATTGGAAAGAAAACTAAAATAAAAATACCTCACCCTTTATAACACCAGTCATAAGATTAAGGTGTCTGTGTGTGTTTTCTTCTGAAGTCAGTCTCGTTGCATCAATCAGAGTAAATTTGATGACGACGAAAAGAATGACATTTTAAATTAAAATTTTTGTGTAGTTTATTGTGATTTATGTAAAAACTTCCTGACTCCTATAACTCAAGAGAAAAAGAATGTACGATTCATCGAAGTACAGACTGAGCAACACTGGGATACCCGATATCGGGTGGTCCGAGGAGATGGGTACCCTAAGAGGTCCGTACTTATCACCTCACCTGACGATACAGGAGGAGGTCCCTTGGAAGGGATGGGTCCCTAACTTGGGTGTAGAGGATGTAGTCACCCGTCTAAGAAATGACTACTGGTGGTCTCTTCAAGAAAAGAGAGGAATGGTAAAAATTTAAGTTACCTTGGTATTAGAGATTCTTGATAACAATTAAATCTTTTAAGGAATGTACCTTTATATGGGGTAAAGAACGGTTCAAGTACGTTGACCCCATACAGAACAAGAACACGATAATTTGAGAAAGACCTCTGGACCGAATATCCAAAATAAGGAATATGACATAAAATTCTCGTTACACATGTAGTTACAATGACGTGTGACTCTTCATTAGATTACCCCTTTGACAAGGTCCTCCTACTAACAAGTGAAGGTTCTTTCAGAGATAGAAAATCCCTTTTTTACTGAGTTACCCCAGTTCAACCGTCCCTTTTTTATATATACTATGATATGTAAATAGTAATATTAATATATAATAGGGGACTTTTCATTACTCAGACTGGTGGAATGATTGATAGAGTATTCTAATAACACTTCTACATTACTCTTAGATCCACTTTCAAAAAAACATTTGAGATTTTCTTGTACGTCTATACTAACAAGAAGAACTTAGTGAATAAAGACGTAGTACAGACCTTGTCACATTTTTACTGGACTGTACGATACACCATAGGACCTACCCTCCCCTAAACCCCCTTCTTACCTATGTACATATTCATATCGACTCAGGGAAACGTCATATGGACTTTGGTAATATTGTAACAATTGATCGATATGGAATTATATTTTATTTTTCAAAATTTTTGTCTTGATTGTTGGATTTCAATTTATAAAAGAATATGACTCATTTAATTAGTGTAAATCTTTATATGGTCAAACATTTTAAGAAAGGGAATACAATTTCAATTTTAAGTTCGTTACACAGTGTTTACTCTACTATCTCTATAGCTGGACTTAAAGAGATAGTCCTTTAACACGTCAAGTCTCCTTTGGTAACACCTTATTAAGCTGACTAAAGATCGTGAGACGGTAGAGTGATCAACTCCGACAAAGTCGAGTCGTGACTATTATCTAAAAAGACAACAAACAAATTAAGAATGATAAACGTAAACTATAAACAATAAATATAACGTAAAATTTAGTGGTATAACGTAAGTGTCTATTTTCTGAATAATTATACTATCAATAGGTAATAAAATAAAATTATAATCGTAATGTCATGAACACGAATTTGACTTTCGTTATGTACGTCAAAAGGTCCATGTTCCTAAATTCCCCCCATCTTGACAAGTGTCGAAGGTACCTGTTGTCGTCACGACTAATGTCTAGTAAGTTTGTTTACAAGAAACTAAACCGAGAATATTCGTGCAGACAGAGACGATTCCCCACCCCCACCTTATTTTGTTCACTATATTAAGGGATACACAACTTTGGAAAATCGACCCTTGTCGAAAAATTACCGAAAAAGACGTCAGTCGTTCTTTACATGTAAATAAGTTGACTTTCGTTGTTACTACTATTCCTCCTTTTTTTACAAAGGTTGAGAACAAAGTGAGACACTAAAAGTTCTACCGAAAGACTTCAAAGTAAATGTCAGAGATTGTTTCGTTTAGTTCTCTATGTATATAATAGATACATATTTTGTGTTATTTTCATATTTCTTTTTATTTTACTGATGTAGTCTACTATGACGTCACATAGAGGAGTCTGTCCCGGATAAAATAAGGATTAGTATTTCTTAACCAACCGTTTACAATCCATAAATAAGTGAACACCCTCTTTTTTTAAAGGTCAAGTTAAATCATATTATTCAGTGGATTACAAGTGTAGGAAACTTTGTTTTCTTGTCTCCTCCTTCGCCAGGATTCTACCGCCTCCTTGTCCTACCCCTCTGGTGAAAGAGGGGGTGTTTAAGTAGTTTTCTTGTAAACTTACGACTCACTTAAGGTGTTTTGTTGAAGAGTTACGGCCGTCTCCTGTAGTCCGTGGGTCTTTTCGTCGGGTAACAGAAGTTTTCCTCCATCCTTTTATATATTTTCTGTTTTTCTCTCTGTTTTCACCATCCCTGGCTCGAGCCAGGTCCCTTCCCTCAGAATTTTTTTCTCTCTTCAAAGGTTTGTGGTCTACGAGTGACGGCTCAGACACCGTTCGGAACCTTGGTGTCTCCCGTTGTATTGGTCCTCCTTTTTATTTATTTATTAATTTTGGGTGTCTAATGTACGGGTTGCCATTGAGGGGGTCGTCTCTTCGTCACGTCTACGGACGTAGACGGTGATCGTTCCCCCACGACCCGTCCCTCCTCGTCCGACGAAACGAATCTCATTCCTGGTCCGGACTTACGGGACTCCCGTTAGACTCCCTTGATTGAACCCGATCGTTTGGTCTGACACCCTATCGATGGTGCGCTTTTCGGGATTGGATTCTGTGGTAGTCCGGGTGAGTGTCTTGTTACTTTACCCGTCTCAACCGACCGACGTCTGGTAGGGGGAGACCACTGTCCGTCGGTCTCGGCTTCCCAATTAGCACCGGGGTCTCTCTGTAATAGATGGTTTGACGTTCGTCCGAAGTAACGATTGGTTCTGAACAACCCTAAGACCTACCAGTTGTAGGCGGACTCTTCCACGCGACCAACATGTGGGTCTTTTGGCTCACCGTCCCTGTCGCCTCCGCTATTCAACTCGAGTGGTTTGTGGACCAATGGGCTCGACGAACCTGGACCCTTCCCGTGTTTTACGTCCGGGTAAGCTCAGACGTGGAGACTCCTGATGGGCTCATGGACTTAGACTCACCGAATCTGGACCCTTCACGTATGTTGGGTCCCGACCGGAGTCTGTCAAGGGTCGTCTCGTTGGATCTCGGATTCGTTACATCTGTCCCTTTCGTGTGTGCGACACTCAACCCCGTTTGGGTCACACCGACTCAGGGACGTTCGTGTGCGGTCACAATAGACGACCGTCGCAGGGAGGGAGGGGTGTCGTGCTGACTTGTTCACTCGGATTTTCCACAGGTGGTGGTGGGGGAACACAGTCCCGTCTTTAATCTGTGACTTCTCTGGTCGTTTCTCTTCTTCGATTTTGTCTCCCTTGGAGGAACCTGCACTGTCCACGTTATCTAATTTTGGGACATCAATCATGGCTTATGTATCCTTCCCCGGATATCTAGAACTCTTTATATTCGGCCTAGTTTCTTAATAGGTTTTGACTTGACTGGGGTGTGACGGGTGTTGTTGTGATCTCTTTCAGGATCTATATAAAAATGATAGTAAGAAATAAAAAAATTAATTTTTTTTAAAATTCAGGAGATAATGAGGAAATTAAAAGTAAAAATATTGGATGATAATGAAACACTTTCTTTCTCTCTCTGGAATAAAAAAATTTCTTTTGAAGTATATATATAAAAAATATTAAAAACACTGAAAAAAAAGAAATTGTAACGTGAAAACTTTTAGTTTGGAGATGAGATCTAAAAATTAGAAACGAAAGACCATAAACAATAGTTAAAACATGGAAATTCTTGGGTTAGAAGGCATGGGTAAAAATACACCCTCACTCTAATGACCGTATTGACGAGAGAGAGGGGGAAAACCTGAGAGGAAAAAGAGGTGGTCCAACGAAGATAGAGGAGGAAGGGGGAAGAGATGGGTTTAGACACTTAAAGAAACACACAATGCCTGCCACCTCTTGTGAATCCGTTGACTGATGACCGACCTAGACAGAGAGAGGAAAACTAAGGAGGGAACTAGGAGGACCGGTGGAGACAGAGGAAGGAAGGAAAAGAGAAGAGATATATTGAGGTACTTGTAGAGACTCACCAGGTCTGACACCTCGTGTGTACTTCTCTTATGACCGATCGAACAAGGGAGGAGAAAACTAAGGTAGAGTAGAGTAGACCCAGTGGAGATAGAGGGAGGAGGGAGAAGAGAAGAGGTACATTGAGACACTTAGAGAGACCCACAGGGAGTGACACCTCTTTGAAAAGTAGGAATTGGATCTACAAAATAGTTACCACGACATATCTACCTCTTTAGAACTCCGATGACATTTTTATTCTCACTTTAGGTCTTCGTCCTCCGAATTTAGATTTAGGACTCTTGTGCTATTTTGAGGACTGTGGTCCCTTGTAATTAGTTATCCTCGAGTAGTTTGTGGATGTATGGATGTGACTTTGGTTCGTGGTGGGTTCCCGGTTGTTCAAGGTCTCGTTTTGTATGGTGTGTTTAAGAGGTCGTTGTGTTCTTGTGTTGTGACTCGAAGTTATATGTTCGACGGGTTTCAGTGAGGTTTAGGTGACTGTTGAGTATTGGGTAATGACCTGTGAAGTAACGTGAGGTCTCTCTTCTTTAGGTCGAGGTGGGTCGTCTTGTGGCTGTGTTCGAAGGGATTGGTCCTTTGGAACTGTTCGTTGGACATGTTGGGGTGGGTGTCACTCCTTTGAGGTGTTATTTCTCTTGAGGTGTTTGACGGTCTTATGTCTTTCCGGTGGGGTTTGTGTCGTTATATTTGTTCTACTTCTCTGTCTCCTTATCGGTCGTCCATTTCCTTGTCCTATTTACGGTTTGTTTTCTCCTTCTCTATCCCTTAGATGGACTATGTCTTAAGACTTATTACTATCACTTTTACTAAGTTTTAGAACTTTTGTTTTACCTTGGTGTCTATTTATCGGACCTCTTTTCCTAACTCTTCTACGTTCTTTCCAAATTGTTCCCGGATCTTCTTTAATTTTTCTCAGTTATATATTACTTATTACGTTATTTACTCTAGTTTTTGTGAGATCTCCCTTGTTTATCATCTTATTGCCTCCGTCTTCTATCCTAATCACTCCATCTTCTATCTTACCATCTTTATTTACTTCGTCTCTCCTTTTTTCTTTTTACTTAATTTTCTTAACTCCTGTTGGAGTCTCTGAAGACCCTGTTACAATTTGTGGGGTTGTAAACTTAGTATCCTCAGGGTCTTCTTCTTCGGTTTTTCTTTCTGGTACTCTTTTAGGAACTCCTCTATTATCAACTTTTGAAGGGATTTTACCCCTTCCTTTATTAGTGGGTTCAGGTTCTTTGGGTCTCTCAGGGTTTGTCCTATTTGGGTTCCGTTTTGTGGGGTTCTGTGTATAATTAGTTTAATTGTTTCTAGTTTGTGTTTCTTGTTTATAATTTTCGTCGTTCCCCTTTTGTCGTTTATCGTGTGTTCCCCTAAGGGTATCCCTATTGTCGACTAGAAAGTTATCTTTGAGAAGTCCGGTCCTCCCTTACCGTTCTGTATGAATTTCACTACTTTCTTTTATTGGATGTCCGGTCTAATGACATGGGTCGTTCCTAGAGTAAGTTTATACTTTCTCTTTAGTTTTCGAAATGTCTGTTCGTTTTCGACTCTCTTAAGTCGTGGTGGTTTGGTCGAGAGGTTGTTTACGGTTTCCTATAAGAGATCTGTCCTTTGTGTTTTTCCCACATATTTGAGCTTGGGGTTTGTTATTTCATTTACCGTTACCCTAGTGTGAATAGTTATTAATGGAATTTGCATTTACCCAACTTACGGGGTTGGTTTTCTGTTTCTGACCGACTTACCTATGTTTTTGTTCTGGGGACATATACAACAGATGTTCTCTGGGTAGAGTTTTGTTGCTTGTGTATGTTTAGCTTTCACTTCCCGACCCTTTTCTATAAGGTACGTTTATCTCTGGTTTTCTTTCGTCCTCATCGTTATGAGTATAGACTATTTTATCTGAAATTTTGTTTCCGACACTTTTCTCTGTTTCTTCCGGTGATGTATTACTAGTTTCCTAGTTAGGTTCTTCTTCTATATTATTAATATTTATATATACGTGGGTTGTATCCTCACGGTGTTATACATTCTGTTTACGATTGTTCATACTTTCCCCTTTACTTGTTTTTGTGTTATTATCACCCTTTGAAATTATGGGGTGAGTGTAGATACCTGTCTGGTTGATTTGTCTTTTAATTGTTCCTTTGTGTTTGAAATTTACTATATTATCTGGTCAATCTGGATTAACTATAGATATCCTGTAAAATGGGGTTTTTTCACTTAAAGTGGAAAAAGAATTCGAGTGTATCTTGGAAGAGGTCCTATCTAGTGTATGACCCGGTATTTAGATCAGCACCATTTAAAAATTTTTTAACTTTAGTAAGGTTCGTAGAAAAGACTGGTGTTACGTCATTCTAATCTAGAGTTAATGTCCTCTTTTTGATAATTTTTAAGGTTGTATACCTCCGACTTGTTGTACGACGACTTATTGGTTGTTGAGTGTCTTCTTTAGTTTTTTCTTTAGTTTTATACGTATCTTTGCTTACTTTTACTTTTGTGTTGTTGGGGTTTGGACACCCTGTGACATTTTCGTCACGATTCCCCTTCCAAGTATCATTATGTCCGTATGGAGTTCTTTGTTCTTTTTTCAGTTTATTTATTGGCTTGAGATGTGTATTTTGTTGATCTTTTCCTTCTTTACTACTTGGGGTCTCAATCATCTTCCTTTCTTTAGAATTTTTAATCCCGTCTTTATTTACGTTTTCTTTTTTTTTCTCTGGTATCGTACAGCCCTCGGTGTAATCCATAATGACTGTTTTACCTCCGTGACGGGGTTGAGGGAGAGGAGTAGAGAGTCCGTACCAGGGTCCTACTTCCTCAATCCAAAACACTAAGACTTAACAAAAAAGGAAAGAAGACAACTTAACTGACCTTTCTTACAATGCCACGAATAACAAGAACTCTCTTCGTATTCTTTCGTATTTCGGAAGACGTCAGCACGGGTCTTTTATTAGATATTTCATTGGTAACTGTAAACAAGTTCCTAGAAATGTTTCTTACAAGGTCCTACTCGTACGTCCGGTGTCGAACTCCGGTACCCTTCCTGACAATAGACTCTGGACAAACACTCCTCTTACAAATACCGTTTTCTTCAAACGACTCGAATCCCAAATCCTTATTAATTCTTTTCGATCTTCGGAAAAATCCTCTGTCACTAGAATTCTACGATCCCCGTGTGTCCTAAATCTTTCTATTTATTTGACTCCTTACATCGTACTCAATGTTACATTAGTGTTCAATTCATATCCTGTGTATTCTCCTTCATCTATTATCTATCATTTCGACTAAGACTCTCTTAGCGACTTCGTTCTTGAGACAAAATCCCGTTGTCACTAAAGACCTCTGTCATTTAGAACCATCCTCTTTGATTTTTACAGTTTGCAGACTGGATTACGAAAACAGTTTCATATTTTCTTTTGGACTTCGAACTTTATTTGTACATAAGGACATGGAGCTCAGTCTCAGATGTAGTAACAGGTGGCTGTGGTGAGTGGGGAAGTCCGACTAAGGGACCGACGACCTCGACCTGAGTCCGTTATCGTTTCAAGTTGTTTCGGTTTTCGACCAAGAAACTCTCCTATTTATTTTAACTGTTCGGTAATCGGTCTGAGGAGTTCTTTGTTTTCCTCTTTTTAGTTTAGTTATTTTAATCTTTTTACTTTTACCTCTGTAGTGTTGTCTGTTGTGTCTTTATGCTTCCTAGTATTCTCTGATGATAGTCGTTAATATACGGTTATTTTAACTGTTGCACCTTCTTTACCTGTTTAACAATCTTTACATGTTGAAAGATTTTGACTTGGTCCTTCTTTATCTTTTTAAATTGTCTGGGTAGTGTTTGTGCCTTTAACTTCGACATTAGTCTTTTGAAGGTTTTTTGTTTTCGGGTCTAGGTGTGCCGAAGTGTCGACTTAAGATAGTTTTTAAATCTCTTCTCGATTGTGGACAGGATGAGTTTGAGAAGGTCCTTTGACGTCTCCTTCCATTTGAAGGTTTGAGTAAGATACTCCGTTGGTAGTGGGATTATGGTTTTGGACTGTTTCTACGGTGTTTTTCTCTTTTGATGTCCGGTTATAGTGACTACTTGTATCTACGTTTCTAGGAATTGTTTTAAGATCGTTAGTCTTAGGTTTTTGTGTAATTTTTCTAGTATGTAGTACTGGTTACCCGAAATAGGGTCTCTACGTTCCTAAGAAGTTATAGACGTTTAGTTAGTTATATTAACTGGTGTAATTGTTTAACTTTTTATTTTCGGTATACTAATAGAGTTATCTACGTATCTTTCGGAAACTGTTTTAAGTTGTAGGTAAATACTATTTTTGAGAGATCTTTCGTCCTTATCTTCCTTGTATGGAGTTATATTATCTTCGATGTATGCTGTTTGGGTGTCGTTTGTAATAGGAGTTACCACTTTTTAACTTTCGTAAAGGGGATTTCAGTCCTTGTTCTGTTCCCACGGGTGAAAGTGGTGATGATAAGTTGTATCAAAACCTTCAAAACCGGTGTCGTCAGTCTCGTCTTTTTCTATATTTTCCTTAGGTTTAAACTTTTCTTCTTCATTTTGAGAGTGACAAACGTCTACTGTACTAGGAGATGTATCTTTTGGGATTTCTGAGGTGGTCTTTTAATGATCTCGATTAGTTACTTATATTTTCCCACGTCCTATATTTTGGTTGTGTACCGTTAGGGTACGTAAGGATATGTGATTATTACTCTTTTATCTTTCTCTTTGATTCCTTTGTCAAGGTAAGTGGTAACGTTGTCTTTCTTATGTTATGAATCCTTATATAGATGGATTTCTTTGATTTCTAGATATATATCTTCCAGAAAAGAGGAACCTTCTTTTCAATACTGGTTGGATCTCTCGTATAAGTTTTCGTCTCTGTAATGAAACGTTTGTTTCCAGGTAGATCAGTTCCGATATCAAAAAGGTCACCAGTACATAACTACACTTTCTACCTGACACTTCTTTCGACTCACGACTTCTTAATTACGAAAACTTGACACCACAACCTCTTCTGAGAACTCTCAGGGAACCTGACGTTTCTCTAGGTTGGTCAGGTAAGACTTCCTCTAGTTGGGACCCTAAAGCAACCTCCCTTACTACGATTTCGACTTTGAGGTCATGAAACCGGTGGAGTACGCTTTTCAACTGAGTAACCTTTTCTGCGACTACGACCTCCCTAACCCCCGTCCTCCTCTTCCCCTGCTGTCTCCTTCTCTACCGACCTACCGTAGTGACTGAGCTACCTACGTTCAGACTCACTTGAGGCCCGCAACCACTACCTGTCCCTCCGGACCGTACGACGCTAAGTACCCTCGTCTTCTCAGCCTGTACTGACTCACTGCCTTGACTTGACTTGACTATATATATTTTGTGGCCACTTTCTTTATTTCTTCTGTGATTATCTACCTCTTTACGTGGCAAAAGTACTTAGTCTTCTTAGTTATATCACCTTTGCTTATATGATGGGTTTCGTTAGATATCTAAATTACGTTAGGGATAGTTCGATGGTTACCATAAAAAGTGTCTCGATCTTGTTTATTAAAGTGTTAAACATACCTTTATGTTTTTTGGAACTTATCGGTTTCGTTAGAACTCTTTCTTCTTACCTTGACCTCCTTAGTTGGACGGACTGAAGTCCGAGATGATGTTTCGGTGTCAGTAGTTCTGTCATACCATGACCGTGTTTCTGTCTTGATATCTAGTTACCTTGTTTTACCTTTCGGGTCTCTATTTAGGTGGGTGGATACCTGTGGAATAGAAACTGTTTCCTCCATTCTTATATGTTACCTCTTTTCTGTTAGAGAAATTGTTCACTACGACCCTTTTGACCAGTTAGAGACCATTTTCTTACTTTGATCTTGTGAAAGATTGTAATATGTGTTTTCATTTGAGTTTTACCTAATTTCTAGATTTACATTCTGGTCTTCTATATTTTGAGAATCTCCTCTTGTATCCGTTTTGTGAGAGGCTGTATTTAGTGTCGTCCTAGGAGATACTGGGTGGAGGGTCTTATAACCTTTATCTTCGTTTTTATTTGTTTACCCTGGATTAATTTTAATTTTCGAAGACGTGTTGTTTCCTTTGATATTCGTTCCACTTTTCTGTCGGAAGTTTACCCTCTTTTATTATCTTTTACTTCGTTGACTGTTTATTAATTAGAGTTTTTATACGTTCGTTGAGGATGTCGAGTTAAGATCTTTTTATTGTTTGTGTACTTTTTCTACGAGTCGTAGTGAGTAATAGTATCTTTACGTTTAGTTTTGGTGTTACTCCATGGTAATGTGCGATCAGTCTTACCGACGATAGGTTTTCAGATGTTCGTTATTTACGACCTCTCCCACACCTCCTTTTCCTTGGGAGAATGTGACAACCACCCTTACGTTTGATCATGTCGGTGATACCTCTTCTCACACCTCTAAGGAATTTTTTGTCCTTTATCTTGACGGAAGTCAAGTCAAGTCAAGTCAAGTAAGGTCAGCGAGTCAACACAGACTGAGAAACGCTGGGGTACTTAACGTCGTGCGGTCCGGAGGGACAGGTAGTGGTTGAGGGCCTCTAGTAGTTCTGAGTGCAGGTAGCTCAGTCACTACGGTAGGTCGGTAGAGTAGGAGACAGCAGGAGAAGAGGAGGACGGGGGTTAGGGAGGGTCGTAGTCTCAGAAAAGGTTACTCAGTTGTGAAGCGTACTCCACCGGTTTCATGACCTCAAAGTCGAAATCGTAGTAAGGGAGGTTTCTTTCTGGTCCCAACTAGAGGAAGTCTTACCTGACCAACCTAGAGGAACGCCGGGTTCCCTGAGAGTTCTCAGAAGATGTTGTGGTGTCAAGTTTTCGTAGGTTAGAAGCCGCGAGTCGGAAGAAGTGTCAGGTTGAGAGTGTAGGTATGTACTGATGACCTTTTTGGTATCGGGCTGATCTTCCTGGAATCAGACGTTTCATTACAGAGACGAAAACTTATACGAGAGGTCCAACCAGTATTGAAAAGAAGGTTCCTCATTCGCAGAAAATTAAAGCACCGACGTCAGTGGTAGACGTCACTAAAACCTCGGGGGTTTTTATTTCAGACTGTACAAAGGCGACAAAGAGGTAGATAAAGGGTACCTCACTATCCTGGCCTATGGTACTAGAAGTAAAAGACTTACAACTTGAAATTCGGTTGAAAAGGTAAAAGGAGAAAGTAAAAGTAGTTCTTCGAAAAATCAAGGAGAAGTGAAAGACGGTATTCCCACCACAGTAGACGTATAGACTCCAATAACTATAAAGAGGACCGTTAGAACTAAGGTCGAACACAAAGAAGGTCGGCTCGCAAAGAGTACTACATGAGACGTATCTTCAATTTATTCGTCCTACTGTTATATGTCGGAACTACATGAGGAAAAGGATAAACCTTGGTCAGACAACAAGGTACGGGTCAAAATTGACAACCAAGGACTGGACGTATGTCTAAAGAGTTCTCCGTCCAGTCCACCAGACCATAAGGGTAGAGAAAGTCTTAAAAGGTATAAAATAACACTAGGTGTGTCAGTTTCCGAAACCGTATCAGTTATTTCGTCTTTATCTACAAAAAGACTTTGAGAGAACGAAAAAGGTACTAGATCGTCTACAACCGTTAAACTAGAGACCAAGGAGACGGAAGAGATTTTGGTCGAACTTGTAGTCCTTCAAGTGTCAAGTGCATAACGACTTCGGACTGATCCCCTTAAAACTCGTAATGAAATGATCACACACTCTACTCATGTTAACACGCCATCAAACTCGTAAGAAACCGTAACGGAAAGAAACCCTAACCTTACTTTTGACTGGAAAAGGTCAGGACACCGGTGACGACTCAAAAGGTCTAAACGACCGTATGACTCACATCGTGAAAGTGTCGTAGTAGAAAGTCCTAAACTTTATCGAGATGACCTTAAGGTAGTGGAGGTGATCGAAACAAGCATCACTACGAAAGATTCCGGGTGACGGAATACTGTGTCGTTAGGGTAACGACCCGTATTTGTGACTCCTGTGGTCTTAACTTTCTCTGTACACATGGGGTTACAAACAGTGTCGTGACAAATATTATCGGTCCTGTACCTTCGTTGGATCTAAAGGTAGTCGTCTGCTTACCTATTCTTTCGACACCATGTATATATGTAAGTTAATAATGAGTCGGAAATTTTTCTTATGTAAACTTAGTCAAGATTACTCTACCTACTTTGACCTCGGATAATATACCTCGCTTCATTCGGTCTTTCTTTTTGTGGTTATGTCATATGATTACGTATATATACCTTAAATCTTTCTACCATTGCTATTGGGACGTACGTTCTGTCGTTTTCTCTGTGTCTACATAACTTGTCAGAAAACCTGAGACACCTCTCCCACTCCACTCTCACCCTACTAAACCCTCTTACCGTAACTTTGTATATATTATAGTATACACTTTACTTAGTGGTCTGGTCCGAACTACGTACTATGTCCTACGAGTCCCGACCACGTGACCCTACTGGGTCTCCCTACCATACCCCTCCCTCCACCCTCCCCTCCAAGACGTACCCCTTGAGCACATGTGGACACCACCTAAGTACAATTACATACCGTTTTGGTTATGTTATAACATTTCATTAATCGGAGGTTAATTTTATTTATTTAAATATAAAAATTTTTTCTTTTGATTCTAGTACCGTAGGTCAGGGAAATAAAGTACCCTTTATCTACCCCTTTGTCACCTTTGTGACAGTCTGAATTAAAACCCCCCGAGGTTTTAGTGACGTCTACCACTAACGTCGGTACTTTAATCTTCTACGAATGAGAAACCTTCCTTTCAATACTGGTTGGGTCTATCGTATAATTTTTCGTCTCTGTTATGAAACGGTTGTTTACAGGTAGATCAATCCCGATACTAAGAAGGTCATCAGTACATACCTACACTTTCAACCTGACACTTCTTTCGACTCGTGACTTCTTAACTACAAAACTTAAAACCACGACCTCTTATGAGAACTCTCAGGAAACCTGACGTTCCCCTAGGTTGGTCAGATAGGATTTCCTCTAGTCAGGACCCACAAGTAACCTTCCTGACTAAGACTTCGACTTTGAGGTCATAAAACCGGTGGAGTACACTTCTCAATTGAGTAACCTTTTCTGAAACTACGACCTTCCCTAACCCGCGTCCTCTACTTCCCCTACTTTCTCCTACTCTACCGACCTACCGTAGTACCTCAGCTACCTGTACTCAAACCCATTTGAGGCCCTCAATCACTACCTGTCTCTCCGAACCACACGACACCAAGTACTCCAAAGTTTCTCAACCTGTGCTGACTCGTTGACTTGACTTGATTTAGAGAATCAAGGGATGGGAAAAGAACGGGGAGGGAGAAGTTTAAGGAATAACTATTGGTAATCAAACAAACGATATAGACATTCAGACTAAGTAAAAATATAAATGATCAAAAAAACATAAAAAATCTTAGTTTATATTTACTATAATACAATTTTTTTTTTTCTTATCTCCCTTTATAAAGGAGTGAGTAGACGTTCTACCGGAGTAAGATTCATATACCGTCGTTCTCGGATTTGACTCCACTCAAGAGGTAGTGGTTGTGACTCCCTAATCTTACGTTATACAAAAAACAGTTTACATCCGCATAGGTCTCTGATGTTATAATTTATGTTATCCTACATTGGAGAAAAGACCTTACCTACTTAAATTGAGTCTATTGGTAATATAGATGATGACACCCGTTCTTAGGGAACCTTCTTTACCTCATCGGTAGTATCAATTGTTTTCTCAGGTTTTCGTGATAAATCTACGTTAGAGTTTTTGATGTCTTACTAAAGACAAGTAAAGATTCCGTTCGGTAAGTTATAGTCTCATTAAGTTCAGATACGGGACTGGTCTTTACGACTTCTTCGACTTCAACTTACTAAGATACTCTTGGATGTTCTGGAAGATCTTGATTGTGGGGGGTTTTCTACAGGAGGAGTGATATCTCCTGACCTTACGATTTCATCCTTCAGTTCTTTATGGACCTTATTATCTTTACTATCCGCTTAAACTGGAACATCATGTCTTTCTTCGTCCGGTTTCCGATTATCTCAAAACGGTATTCTTACGTCATCAGTATCGTTTGTAGTAGAAGGTTTTTATATACTGTTCTGAGATCTTTACGTGCAGTAGTCTACCAGTTATGACTTTAGTCTAAATAATATAAGAAACGTCGGTTTCTACCTCTTCGAGATATGTCAGTGGGTTTTGTTCAGACCCTTCACTGACACCGAGTCTAGTACTTGAGGAATAACGGTTTAAGTCTGAATTTTACTTCTTTCATCCATTTTGGTGATTTAGTAAGTCCATACTGGATTTAGTTAAGTGAATACTAACATGTGACCTTCACTGTTTATCTAAGTTTCCTAAACTAGACTATCTCACTGACTTCTTGATACCTGTCTCCAAGTACTGTATCATGTCCTCCGTCCCTAGTTCTGGTAGGGGTTCTTTTTCTTTACGTTTTTCCGATTAATGGTCCCAGGTCGGAGTCGTCTCAGGTCCCTATAGGAGTCCTACCTACTGCAGCCGCTTACTTCTACCTCTTTCTCTATTCCTTTCTTACTGTGCCCCACTGGTTCGAAGTCGCTCACTCCGGGTAATGAAATAAAAGTCTCTCCCGAAAATATGGGACTCAACATGTATGTTGTTCCACTTTTTACGTCAGTTGAGTAGTAAGGTAGTCATAATTGAAAATAGCTATGGTCCAAGGAAGGACGTTCTCTGAATAAAAAACATGTAACAGAAGACCGGACCTCCGGACAACGATAAAATACTGGAGAAAAACTATTTCCAACCAGTCGGTCTTGTTATTAAAAGGGAATTTCACAAAGAAGAATTTAAGGATCGGACACAGTGGAAATTTCATGTCTCAACGTAAAAATACTTCGTTTCTAAGTCACCCAATGTCGTTTCTTTCTAGAATAAATTATTTTCAGATTACAACGATTACAATTTCGACGACGAACAATAAAGATGTAGGACTGATATACGTGATGGTCCTTGTGTTACCTATTCCCTCCACTTTTGAACCGTCGTTCGTAACCGAGTTGTTACAACGTTCTCAGACCTATTTGAACGGTTCATTCGATCTTACGATTGTCCCCCAAACTTTGTGAGGAAAGTACGAGTCCTCTAAATAGTTGATCTCGGGATTCAATTGAGAAAGGTCTCTTTCAACCAGACCCTGTCGGGAGACAATTACAGTCTTCTCAACCACTTTCTGTATTTTATCATTCTGTCTGTCTAAGACCAAAATCCCATCTACGAACTCGTCCGGGTCCCCCGGGGAGCTTAGGACTTCGGAACGAATAATCCAAAGAAGACGTACTGGAACAGTACCCACCCTACCGGGTCCCTCAGGGAGCTCAGGACGTACTGGAACAGTACCCACCCTAGAGGGCACGACCGAGGACCATCGATTTTTACTAACAGACTACTCCGGAATGTTTATCGATTCTTTTCTTCTCTTCACTTTCGTTTCCTCTTTTTCTTTCTGTATAGTATAAATTACGGTTCATACCCTCTTTATAGTTATTGGAGTCTATTTGTCTACTGTGGTGGGAATACTTTCTTCACTTCTCCTTGATTTTTCGGGGAACTACTTTCACTTTCATCTCTCACTTTTTCAACCGAATTTCGAGTTGTAAGTCTTTTGTTTCTAGCACCGTAAGTCAGGGTAAGGAAGTACCCTTTATCTACCCCTTTGTCACCTTTGTCACAGTCTGAAATAAAAAGACCGGAGGTTTTAGTGACGTCTACCACTAAAGTCAGTACTTTAATTTTCTGTAAATGAGGAACCTTCTTTTGAATACTGGTTGGATCTATCGTGTAACTTCTCGTCTCTGTAATGAAACGGTTGTTTCCAGGTAGATCAGTTCCGATACCAAAAAGGACGCCAGTACATACCTACACTCTAAACCTGACACTTCTTTCGACTCGCGACTTCTTAACTACGAAAACTTGACACCACAACTTCTTCTGAGAACGTTCCTCTAGGTTAGTCAGGTAAGACTTCCTCTAGTTGGGACCCTAAACCCTCCTTACTACGATTTCGACTTTGAGGTCATGAAACCGGTGGAGTACTCTTCTCAACTGAGTAACCTTTTCTGAGACTACGACCCTCCCTAACCCCCGTCCTCCTCTTCCCCTGTTGTCTCCTACTCTACCGACCTACCGTAGTGACTGAGCTACCTGTACTCAGACTCACTTGAGGTCCTCAACCACTACCTGTCCCTCCGGACCGTACGACTCTAAGTACCCCAGCGTTTCTCAGCCTGTTCTGACTCGTTGACTTGACTTGACTTGACTTCTTATCGTACTATCTATTCTTTCGGAAGAAGTCACTAGTTGCGTTTCTTTATCTCCTTATGTCATCTTACCCTTTCTGATCTCTAGAGAAGTTCCTTTACTCTATGGTCCCTTTTACGGTACGTTTCTACCCGTGTCATTTCCTGACTTTCGTATCAAGATTGTCGTCGTCTTCTATAATTCTTCTCCACCGTTCTTATGTGTCCTCTTTGTGTTTTTTCTAGAAGTACTGGGTCTGTTAGTGGTACCACACTAGTGAGTGGATCTCGGTCTATAAGACCTTACACTTCAGTTTATCCGGTATCATTCATGGTGATTCTTGTTTTGATCACCTCCACTACCTTAGGGTCAACTCGATAAGGTTTAGGATTTTCTACTACGAGACTTTCACGACGAGAGTTATACGGTCGTTTTGACCTTTTGAGTCGTCACCGGTGTCCTGACCTTTTCCAGTGAAACGTAAGGTTGGGGTTTCTTTCCGTTACTGTTCCTCACGAGTGTGATGGTGTGTTAACTCGAGTAGAGTGTGAGATCATTTCATTACGAGTCTTAAGAGGTTCGGTCCGAAGTTGTCATGTACTTGACACTTGAAGGTCTACAAGTTCGACCTAAATCTTTTCCGTCTCCTTGGTCTCTAGTTTAATAGTTATAGATAACCTAGTAGCTTTTTCGTCCTCTCACGGTCTTTTTATAGACGAAAGCAAAATAACTGATACGGTTTGGGAAACTAACATACCTAGTGTTCTTTGACACCCTTTAAACCTTTCTGTACCTTTATAGTCTGGTGGGTGGACGGAAGACTCCTTAGACATACGTCCAGTCCTTCATTGGCAATCTTGACCTGTACCTTGTTAACTGACCAAGGCTTATCCCTTTCCTCATACAGTTTTGATATATAACAGTGGGACGAATAAACTGAATATACGTCTCATGTAGTACGTTTTACGGTCCGACCTACTTCGTGTTCGACCTGAGTTCCAACGGTCCTCCTTATAGTCAATGAAGTCTATATGTCTACTGTAGTGTGAATACCGTATTTCGTTTCTTTTTGATTTCTCGGAGAACTACTTTCACTTTCTACTCTCACTTTCAACCGAATTTTGAGTTGTAAGTCATTTGATTTCAGTACCGTAGACCAGGGTCGTGAAGTAACGTTTATCTACCCCTTTATTACCTTTGTCTCTGAAATAAAACCCCCGAGGTTTTAGTGACGTCTACCACTGACGTCGGTACTATAATCTTCTGAAACCGGTGGACTAAGTTTCTTGACTGAGTAAACGTTTCTGGGACTAAGACCCTTTCTAACTTCCGTCCTCCTCTTCTTCTACTGTCTCCTACTTTCCCCACCGTAGTGACTACACTACCTGTACTCAAACTCGTCCGAGGTCCTCAACCACTACCTGTCCCTTCGGACAACACGAGACCCCAGCGTCTCAGTCTGTACTGACTGACTGACTTGACTTGACTCGTCTTGGAGAAAAGAACTCACACGTGAGATATTTTTCCGACTTTAACTTGTACATGTTGTGTAAATGTCACCTCAATGTAAATATGTCCACACCCAAGAGGTCAGTAGTTCATTCTGTTGTTAGACAAACTCAATTGTAATGGTCACTTTTCAGTAATACGAAGGAAGATTTGACATTCTGAATCTAGGATTATTTCAGTTTCCGTTTCTCAATAAAGGAAGACAAAGGGAAACGTTAAGTGTACGTCGGAGGGAACTTTATCACTCCTATCCATATTAAACTTAGTCCCTTTTAGGAGAGATATATAAAAACGTCTCGGAGTCAGTCAAGTCAGTACAGGTTGAGAAACGACAGGTTACCTAATATCGTCCGGTCTGAAACGACAGGTAGTGGATGAGGCCTTCGGATGAATCTGAGTACAGGTAACTCAACCACTATGGTAGGTCGTAGAGTGGGAGACAGTAGGGGAAAAGGAGGGCGTAAGTCAGAACGGGTTGTAGAACCAGAAAAGGTCACTAAGTCAAGAAGCGTAGTCCACCGGTTTCATAACCTCAAAGTCGAAGTCGGAGTCCGGAAGGTCACTTATAAGTCCTGACTAGAGGAAATCCTAACTGATGAACCTAGAGGAACGTCAGGTTCCCTGAGAGTTCTCAGAAGAGGTTGTGGTGTCAAGTTTTCGTAGTTAAGAAGGGACGTGTCGACAGAAATATTAGGTTGAGAGTGTAGGTATGTACTGATGACCTTTTGGTATCGGAACTGATCTGTCTAGAAACAACCGTTTCATCACAGAGAGGAAAAATTATTTGACAGATCCAATCAGTATCGAAAAGGAGGTTCCTCGTTCGAAGAAAATTAAAGTACCGACGTCGGTGGTAGACTTCGGTGTAACCTCGGGTTTTTTATATCAGAGACTGACAAAGGTAACAAAGGGGTAGATAAACGGTACTTCACGACCCTGGTCTACGGTACTAGAATCAAAAGACTTACAACCCGAAATTCGGTTGAAAAGGTGAGAGGAGAAAGTGAAAGTAGTTCTCCGTAAAATCAAGAAGAAGTGAAAGACGGTATTTCAATCACAGTAGACGCATAGACTCCAATGACTATAAAGAGGGCCGTTGGAACTAAGGTCGAACACGAAGTAGGTCGGACCGTAAAACGTACTACATGAGAAGTATATTCAATTTATTCGTCCCACTGTTATATGTCGAAAATACATGAGGAAAGGACTAAACCTTGGTTAGTTAACAAGGCAACTTGGTCAGTTGTTAAGATTGACAACGAAGGACTGGACGTATGTCTAAGGAGTCCTCCGTCCAGTCCACCAGCCGATAAGGGTAGAGAAAGTCTTAAAAGGTGTCAAAGAACACTAGGTAGAGGTGATCAAAACAAGAAAAGGTGTCAAAGAACACTAGGTGTCTCAGTTTCCCAAACCGTATAAATTATTTCGTTTTCATCTATAAAAAGACCGTGAGAGAACGAAAAAGCTACTAGGTTACCTACAACTGTTAAACTAGAGACCAAGGAAACGGAAAAGATTTAGGTCGAACTTGTAGACCTTCAAGTGTCAAGTACATGACAACTTCGGACCGAACCTCTTAAGACTCGTAATGAAATGATCTCACACTCTACTCGAGTTAACACACCATCACACTCGTGAGGAACAGTAACGGAAAGAAACCCCAACCTTACGTTTCACTGGAAAAGGTCAGGACACCGGTGACGACTCAAAAGGTCAAAACGACCGTATAACTCTCGTCGTGAAAGTCTCGTAGTAGAAAATCCTAAACCTTATCGAGTTGACCCTAAGGTAGTGGAGGTGATCAAAACAAGAATCGCTACGAAGGATGCCGGATGAACTGAAGTGTAAGGTCTTATAGACCGAGATCCACTCACTAGTGTGGTACCACTCACAGACCCAGTACTTCTAGAAAAAACATATAAAGAGGACACATAAGAACGGTGGAGAAGAATTATAGAAGACGACGACAAGCTAGATACGGAAAAGACAGGAAGTAACACAAGTAGAAACGTACTTTAAAAGGGAACCATAAGGACTAAAAGTTCTCTAGAGATTATAAAAGGTAAGAAAACAAACGAATAAAGAAACGTAACTAGTGACTTCTTCCAAAAGAGTAGAGAGGAACGATAAGAAACCTTGAGACGTAAGTTTACCCATACAGAAAGGAAAAGAGGAACGGAAAGTGAAGAGAAAAAAAGAGTCGATGAACATTCCGGAGTAGTCTGTTGGCAAACGGGAAAACGTAAAGAAAGAGAACCCCTACCAGAACTAGTGACGGAGGACATGTTACAGGTATCTAGAAATCCATGAGACAGATAATCTTGATTAGGGAACTTAGATAAACAGTGAAGGTGAGGTATTAACATTCCCTAAACCGAACCCAGTAGGGACTTACTAAATCACCAAAAGGGTTGAAAGAAGTAAAATTCAGACTTAAAGTACTAGAATCGGTGTCAGTGAGGGCCAGAACAAAAACGACTGATACATCTTGAAGAGGTAGAAACCACCGTTTCTTATAGTAGTTAGACTAAAACCATAACCGGTAGACCTCTACAGGACACATCAGAAGATAATACAACAACCTTCTACCACAAACGATACTGATAACACAAGAGAACCGTTTTAAGATAATCGGAAACCAGACGAAACAAAACATGAGGTTCCGGTTTAAACGGATAATAAAGATAATAAGACCCATAGAGAACTGAAGGATGAAAACGTAAGGTCAGGAGATATTACTCCCACTGTAGAAAAAACCCACAATTAAGATCTTCAAGAACATCCAAGAGTATCTTGGTAAGTTGAAGTCGAAGAAGTCGTAATGACCAGTCCCGTATCTGAACCCAATCAGACTATAACTTACCAAACGGAACCTTTGTTTGTCTAATAACACATCAAAGACTCTAACGTAGATTCATGACGTAAAACCTGAGAAAACAATTGATACTACCGATGAGGTAAAGAAGATTCCCTAAGAACGGGTGTGATCATCTATATTACAAGCAGACTCAATTTAAGTGGGTAAGGTCAGGTGAAATCAAGTGACTAAGGATTTTACAGTTACAAGTGAGAACGGTAGAGGACAAACGGAACTAAGTACTTTGAACTAAGGTTAAACGGAACTAAGTACCTGGATTATAAGGTCCAAGGATACGACCAAAAAAAAAAAAAAACGAAACAGAGACAGAGAAAGAAGAAAGATCTTACTGAAGAGGTCATCGTATAATCCGTGTATGACTGAACCCCTCAAGTAGAAAGTCACAGTATGGAAAAACACAAAAGTATTAAACGTCTCGGATCTATTGACTTAAATACCTTAAATCTACTTACTTTATCATAAGGTTAGAGGACTTAAAATGATACTATACGAATCATAAATTGATATAATAAAGATGAAATTAGAAATTTTTTTGTAAACACTATTCATAATTCCTGTGGTGATAATACACTCCTTTGACTTTGATTGTCTTCAATATATTAAACGTCCAAACACCGTCTTAAACTTAAGTTAGGTACGACTAAGGTATCGACCACGGGAAATATGATATGATAATAATTGGAAATCTTTATATTCCTACGTAAATTTCATAAGGATATTAATATAATCATTATCTTGACTTGAACCCACCCAGTAAATTGATTAAAAAACTTACGATGTAATTTTCAGAGGTAATTTATTTTTTCGTCTTACAGTCCCAATCCTTTATATAATTAGCAAACCCCAAAAGATCCGATCCAATGGATTACGGGAAATAACAAGAGAAATCGGTAGGGAGAAAACGAGGATGTATCTCCTATCGATTGTATACGGACAAGTAACTAATAAGTGGTCCCGAAGGGACCACTGAGTCACCATTTTCAGGAGGACGTTTACGTCCTCTGGACCCAAGTTAGGGACCCAGTCCTTCGAGGGGACCTCTTCCTTTGTCTTTGGACGAGGTTACAAGAACAGACCTTTTAAGGTACCCGTCTCCTTGGACCGTCCGATGTCTGGAACCCCAACGTTTGCTCAATCTACGTTAAATCGTTGATGTGTTGTTGTATAGCAATAAGTAACTAATAAGAGGAGTCAAGGGGGAATAAATTTGGTTATACGTTTCATAAATATATTCTTAGGAAGATTCTTTGAGAGTAGTGTAGTAACGTTGGGAGTTTCGAAAGTATTGAAGAATAAAAATTAGAGTAGTTCGATTCGAGGATTGGGACTCAAAGTCCCAAGAGAGAATATTCTTTCGTAGGTGGGTAATTTAAGTGAAAAAGACAGTTGAAGAGTATACGAATAACGTGAGACCACTTTTAAATAGTAAACGAAGAGAGGGTAGTTAAAAAAGGACTTTGAAAGTTACTTTTTCACATTCATGAATTTGTTAAAAAAAGTACGTAGGGTGAGGACATAGTTGAGAGGATGGATCGTCTGGCATCCAAAATATCATTGAAACATAGTCAACGTTATTTGTTCTTTTAATGTTTATAAATCGTTAATATAGATGTTAAATTGAAAGACAGAGGAAATATGAAAATAAGTCACAAGAGAAGTACGAGGCATGAGACATAAATGAGTTTTAGAGGTAGATAATAAGTTCTATATGGGTGGTAATTTGAGAGTTCAGGTATAAGGAGGTACTTCGGAGGATACTGGTACGTCCAGAAGAATATAAAGAAAAAATAATTGAGGATATACAGAACTTAGTGTTTGAACTTATACAGATTATAAAGAAATAGGGATTGTAGTTGATCTTTTTAAACCCCGTAAACTTATGGTGGTTGACTAACTTTGTATAATTCTTTTTACAGGGTACTTTTATTATTTTCTAAAAATCTGACTTTATAAATTAGAATACTTTTCTTTTTACAATGATCTTCTGTTATTTTTTGTAAGTACGGTCTCGACACGTTGTATTTATAATATATTCCGTTCGGTATGTACTTTAAATTTCAATTATCATCGGTTTAGAATTTTTCATTCATCATAATCAAATGATAACAAAAACATTGTTATACATACATAAATCACCGAATTTCGTTATGTTTAAATAAAAGGATGTCAAAACCTCCAGTCTTTAGACCTTACTGAAAGTATCCCGATTTTAGTTTCAAACTGTCCCGATCTAATAAGACCTTCGAGATTCTCCTTTTTGATAAAGAAACGGAAAAGTCCCTGGGGTACGTAAGGAACCGAGTACTGAGATAAAAGTGTAGTAAAGTGTAGTACCGGAGTTGAAGAACGAAGGTACTAGTGTACAGGATGATAAGTGACACTTTTCATTTTTAAAAGACCGACGGAAAACGGAATCGTCGTTTCTCATAATATTAAGTACTCGTTCTCTGACCCCTCCCACTCCTTACCGGTTCATAAACGGTGTAAACGGTAAGAGTTACATTATTGAAATTGAGTTTTCATAATCCTTTTGTAGGTAATAGTGTTAAACGGACTGTACCCTTTAATCAAGACAGAAAACTCCGGAGTCTGAAGAGTATGTTCTTCCCTTTGTTGTCGATAATGACGAAGTAAAACAAATTCTACACCTTTTTGAGTGGAACAGGTACCCTGTTTTATTTTTAATTCAAAAATACCCAATTTTAAAATTGTTTCTCTCCTATTTCATTAAAAGAAAGGAAAAAGATGATTGTTATTATTACGGTAGAATGTTTGTTGTGTAAGAAAATTTTTTATGGAAAAGTGTATCATTATATCTTTACCACAACAACAAGAATAAGTCAGTGATTCAACATAGACTGAGAAACGTTGGGGTACGTGACATCGGTCAGTCCGAGGAGATAGGAGGGGATAGAGGACCTCAAACGAGTTTAAGTACGGGTAACTCAACCACTAAGATAGATTGGTGGTGAATAACCCACTTAGTGTATAATGTATTCAGTTGAGAAAGTCATGAGTATTACTTGAAATATTTCTTACACTTTTAAATAACGGTTCTAGTCAAGTCAAGTCAGTGAGTCAGTACAGACTGAGAAACACTGAGGTACCTGACTTCGCACAGTCCGAAGGGACAGGTAGTGGTTGAGGACCTCGAATGAGTTTAAGTACAGATAACTGAGCTACTACGGAAGGTTGTTAGAGTAGGAGACATTAGGGGAAGAGGAGGACGGAAGTTAGAAAGGGTCGTAGTCCCAGAAAAGTTCTCAGTCGAGAAGAGTAGTCCACCGGTTTCATAACTCAAAGTCGAAGTTGTAGTCAGGAGGGTTACTTATAAGTCCTGATTAAAGGAAATCCTAACTGACCAACCTAGAAGAACCACAGGTTCCCTGAGAGTTAAAGGTTATACCAGTGGTGGTTTAAATAGAGAGGTACATACGAAAACTACAATGAAGTAACTCTTCTTCTCAGATAATAGAAAGAAACTCATACCCAACTGGACCTTCTGAACGAACTTGTTGTCTTCACCATCCTCACTTTAAGACTTTGAAAGTTCCGACCTAGTGTTATTCGGAACGTCGAAAATGGTCTCGGAGTATTTTCCGAAGGAAAACTCACTCAGTCATTGGTGACTTATTTAGACTTATGAAGATACCCTGACGGTACAACAGTTCTTAGAGTTCGCTATACAGTCCCCTCACACATTAAAGGAGTCAAGACAGAGTTGTGTCGTTTCTAAACTTTACCGTCTGGTTACAATGTGGAGTCTCAAAATAAGTCGTTCGTTGCCTTTCATGTGGGAGCTCCACACTCCCGTCCGGTTGGGGTTTCCTCTCCGGAGTTAGACAGAACCGAAGGAGGAAAATAGGTAAACAGAGGAGGGGTGGAGATCGGACGGAATACGTTTAACCCGATCGATTCTTCCTCCGTACAAACCAAGTGGACTTCAAGAGTGAGAACAGGTACCTAAAAGAAAACAAGGTAAAAGCGTCCGAAAGGAAAAGAAACAGAAAATCGGTGACGGTAAAACCTCAGGAAAAAGGATATGATTGATGGATTGTAAGGGGGGAGTCTTGTACCCTCCGGGTTAAGAAACCTTTATCCCCACAGTTCCAGAGAGACCGATGAAGGACTACGTGACCCTACCGTTCCCCGTAACCCGGAGTGGGAGAACGATCATAGTTCGGAGTCTCAGGAACATCGTTACAGACAGATTCTTGTTCACTATAAAAGACACCAGTCCACATCAAAATATATAGGAACAACTTGACCATGGTGTACAACATCGAACAACTGGACCCGTCTCTGTTTTCCCCAATCTGGTAATTATTATGTACCTCGTTAGTATTCGTCGTAGTTATATCACTATTGTCCCTAATCATCCCCGTAATCGATTGAGGTTTGAGGGAGAGTGGTCCTCTTACTGGGGGGTTTCTCTTTGACATCGGTGAGGCTCCTGAGAGGTCGAGTAAGAAACTCTGGGGTATCCTAGACTTACAAAAGGAACTCCTGTCACTCTGAAAAAAATATATGAACCGACCTCTATCAATGGGTCTTTGTTGTACAGAGTAAGTTCTACCGAGTTCAAGGAGGAACAAGTCCCTCCTAGGAGGAACAGAGATCCTAGTCCTCTAGATAGAGGACAAATAAAACCTCATGGTCTGGACTGTTCGACACAACCGAGAAATCTCGGTAGGACTCTTTAGAATAGAGGTCTTTGAATTAAAACCCTCACAAGTAATCTTACCGTGAGTAAAAATCAGGACTTACCCATAGACTCTAGAGGGTCCCCGAGTGTCCACATAACTCACAGGAGAAAACAAAAGAAGGTTCCGAACTGAACATTCATAACTTAGGTCCTTAACACAGGACCATGGAACTGACGACACCCCCATCTTTCATGAGGTCCCATCCCCGGGAAGGTACACCGGACCTCACCTCGAAAACCCCTGGGTAGAAAGGTCTGAAATTAATCCTGCACTCAGGGACCTTGTATATGACCACCAAGAAATCTTAGAAAACCCAGGACCAACTGTGGGGTGTTCGTATATCGAACAACCTTAACGGGTTACCGGTACTATATTCTGGCCTCCTAGACTCGGAGACCTAGATCCTTCTTCAGTAATTGTATTTGATTTCCACAGTGTATATCGTAAGGTATTCCTGATTCTGGTTAGACAAGGCACCCCGTTATGACCACGTCTCCTCTCGATAACCATTTCGGAAGAAGGTAGTGTCCCTCCAGAGGACCCAATAGAAAAAATTACGACTAAAAGTCTTAACCAGCCGAGAAGAATGAAAGGGATTTCTGACTCCGGAGGTCCGTGTTACCTCTATTATTCATTACGGGTTACGAAATCTCCGGGGAACCCACTGGAATTTTATTTACTACAGGGTAACAGTGAAACATTACTGGACCCGTCTGGTTTTGATCTTTACTAAAGTACCTCGTCAAAAAATGATGAAGGAGTCGGAAGAGTCAGTTCCACCCTTTCGGAAGTTAGGTAGGACACTTTCATAGACAGTACTGATAATCCATAAATATGGGAACTCTTTGACCGTAGACCCACTTTTGGTAGAAGGTCAGGAGAGAACCCACCCTTTGTGCGGTAACCTACCCGACCCGGTCGACCCCAGAAGCTCGAGGAACCCTCAACAAATTAACCGTTCACCCTATTCTCCTCTGGTGAACGGAATATCACGAAAACTCCGGACAGGGAGACTTCCTGGAAAAATCGTGAGAGACCTCCCGGAAAGGAGGAATAAACTCACTACCGTACATTCCTCAATTGGTTGAAGGTAACCTCCAAGGGTCCGTCTTTTTCCTCAGGGAGGGTATATTAGAAGAACTTTCGAGAGTGAGAATCAAAATTCTCAGAGTGGAAGTCATATACTTCCTCAAAGACCGTTTAATCAGACACCTTGATTCCACCGTTGGGGGTGACCCAGTAACAAGACATTATGACGAGAGAATCGTCGGACTAACCGACGAACCAAGGGAACACGGTGAAAACAAGAGACCAAAACCATAGGAAATGTCACCCTCTTACTTTGGAGTCACCCATTTACCTGACGGAGGTTCTCGGATTCCTAAACTAGTGGTATAAACTGACCCCTGGGAGTCTGCCAGTTCACCGGAGAAAGAAAAGTTTGTCGTAGTACACGGACATCGTGGTCTTTCCGTATAAACATCAGTCATATTTACCGATGAGAAAAAGGAAAAGGGTCAACACTTCGAGCTCAGTCCCGATACTCGAGTCGGTTAATCCGACTTCATTGACCACCGTTTACAAATCGGAGACACCAAATTTTTAACCTTTGATGAGGTATAGGTCGAGAAGAAAAAGATAGGTTCTGTTTCGACGAAGGTAGTCACATGGTTTAAAGGAGTCCTAAACAGTCTCCTAGAAGGTTGTTAGGGAGAGTCCCAAAACAGGTCACCAGGTTCCGAAGATCCGTTCTCACTTTCTCCTCTCTCGGGAACCCCCATCCGTCCTCACATCGACCCAATTCTTGTAGTGTTCCCCTATATCATTCCGGACCTAAAAGGTAGTCGTGATGAACTATAGACTCCTAGGAAACTAGTCCGTAGGTATTTATCGGAGAGAGTAAGTCCTCAACAAAGGAAACCACCAACCATTTTTATCAAACGGGGGTTCTCTCTTAAAATTTCGTAGAAGATAATCCTGACGTTATCGACGTTCTAAAACTTCCATCCCTTTCTAGAGAAGGGTTATTACCTTATCCTGTGAGTCCCTGGTGGTTTTTGACCATCCTTTTATAAACAGGAAGGGTCGTTGTTTCTTTACACGTCCACTTAGAAAAACATTAACAAGAAGGACACCGTGGGTTTTACCATGTCCAAACCCTCTTCTTCCGAGACCTCGTCCTCTGACCCAGTCTCATCCATCGGGGACATAGTTGGTTCTTTAAGAGTCTGGATGGACGGTGTAGGTCAAGGTGGGAACCGAGGTCGGGACACTACCAATAGACACTGTCCACCCGACTGACCTCGTCCGGGGAAGTCAGGACAACTTGGTAGTACTCCCTTCCGAACCGCGGACTGGAACTCCGAGAACCCAGGGCTCCCGTCTCACGGTGGGTTACAGGGTCAACTACCGTACACATCGTTCGGTAAAATCCTCTGAACAGTGTCAAACCTGCGAGAAACCGGGTTACGGGGCGGACAGATGTTTCATCCGCAGACGGAGTACGGAACAGGAAATTCCTAAACCCCAAAAGGTATCCCGAAGGCACTTCCCGCTGGTCGCAGACCCGTACGGAACAGAGAAAGGAGAAGAGGGAAGGGACCTGGAACCCGAGGGAGAGGACAAGAGACAATATTTTCCATAACCACCGACAGACCTGGTACAGCAGATTTCTCCGTCGTCCCAGGATGACGATGTCGACAACATTAAAATAAGACTACAGACTACTTGTAACCCTTTCCTTAAACAGGAAATTTTAGTGGACAGGGAACGTTCTCAGATTCAGGTCTAACCATTTGAAAACCTCCCGGAGAAAATCGGAAACGTCTTTCCGTTATCCGAAGAGTAACCGGAGGCCTCAACAACGACCCTGTCCCGTGTCAGGGTATTCATTATCCGAAGGAAAATAAAGGTACCCATCTGAAGGAATCCCCACTCAGAAAAACTTCGAATAAGATGGGTCACGACAATGTTGGACTCTTGGTTCGTAGAGACCCAGTCCCACGTCTACGGGTCCGTCCAACTCCTCACTGTCGGAGGACTTTTAACTTAGGGGTCCGTCTAGTTCCGTACAACTGGATGACCTTGGGGACCTGACCACTTAGAGGCTCGTCCGACTCCACACTGTTGGAGAGTTCCTGTTCTATGTATCCCTCCAACTCCGTCCAGTTGGAGAACCCTATGGTCCACCACCTAGGGACTCGTCCGACTCCGTACTGTTCGAGGGTCCCTGGTCTAGGGATCCGTCCAACTCCGTCCAGTTGAAGGACCTCCGACCTCAACCCGTAGGGGTTCCAGAGGTAATACTGGTCACGACCCATTTTAATTCCCTAACATTAGAATTGAGTAACAACTAAACAGGTGGTACCTATCCTTATCTATGGTACTGTATTTCGTTAGGTTCGGATAAGGGACTCTGACCCTTGGACCACTTTGTCGGTATTCGGAATAGGAGAATGACGAGACTCCCTTACATTCAGTGACTTAAGAAGGGGATCAAGAGGTATTCTCGTCAAATCCCACAAAGGTTACCAAAGTAACGGTATCTGGGTGGAATTCATTATTGTCTTCATCACTGTTTCCTCACCCAATAGACCAGGACAATCCCCATAATCCTCATAAAATTATTATTCACCCCACCTCGTTACAACGGATGTTCCCCCGTCCAGGACGAACATCCTCAATCATTCGCCGAATTCTCGTTTAACCATTCTCCGTTGTCTGGTCTACAAGGTATTTTCACCTCACCTCTAAACTAGACCACCATACAAACATTGAAATTCTCTTTCCACCATTCCCAAAGTCGGGTTTGCCAGACATTCCGATAGGTTTCACCGTTTGTAATAGGGACCTTGGGGTTGACGGGAACTTTCCTACGGTGGTTGTTTACCTGAAGATCGTCCGTAACACACGGACAGTGGGCGGGATCACCCAAGTGACTCTCAACGACAACAGTGTGAACAACACCCTTTGTACTTTCTACTTCCTGACTTAGAGATCTCCCTAACCTATAATATGTCACAAAAGGAGGGTCAAGTCAAGTCAACAAGTCAGCACAGGCTGAGAAACGCTGGGGTACTTAGTGTCGTGCGGTCCGGAGGGACAGGTAGTGGTTGAGGGCCTCAAGTGAGTCTGAGTGCGGGTAGCTCCGTCACTACGGTAGGTCGGTAGAGTAGGAGACAGTAGGGGAAGAGGAGAACGGGGGTTAGGGAGGGTCGTAGTCTCAGAAAAGGTTACTCAGTTGTGAAGCGTACTCCACCGGTTTCATGACCTCAAAGTCGAAATCGTAGTAAGGAAGGTTTCTTTAGGGTCCCGACTAGAGGAAGTCTTACCTGACCAACCTTGAGGAACAAAAGGAGGGTTCCCGGTCGATAACAGACAAAAAGGGTGGTCCTCTAATATCACCGTTGTAACACCCGGTCTACCCCGAGTCCTTTTCTCGTAATTTGTCCTCCGTCCCGTGTTGAAAACTTTCTTACTGTATAGGGTTCCCGTATTGTATTTGGTTAATTTTAGTTTACCCAGGTTCTACTGTTTAGTTTAAGTTGATTTGGAACTACTGCGAATGAGGAACCTTCTTTTCAATACTGGTTGGATCTATCATATAAGTTTTCGTCTCTGTAATGAAATGACTGATTCCAGGTAGATCAGTTCCGATACCAAAAAGGACACCAGTACATACCTACACTCTCAACCTGACACTTCTTCCGACTCGCGACTTCTTAACTACGCAAACTTGACACCACAACCTCTTCTGAGAACTCTCAGGGAACCTGACGTTCCTCTAGGTTAGTCAGGTAAGACTTCCTCTAGTCGGGACCCTAAAGAAACCTTCCTTACTACGATTTCGACTTTGAGGTCATGAAACCGGTGGAGTACCCTTCTCAACTGAGTAACCTTTTCTGAGACCACGACCCTCCCTAACACCCGTCCTCCTCTTCCCCTGCTGTCTCCTACTTTACCGACCTACCGTAGTGACTGAGCTACCTGCACTCACACTCACTTGAGGCCCTCAACCACTACTTGTCCCCCAGGACCGTACGACGCTAAGTACCCCAGCGTTTCTCAGCCTGTGCTGACTCACTGACTTGACTTGACTTGACTTGAACTAGGAGTTAAACGTTCGATTTACTGTGTGGGTCTCCACGGTACTGTAAAGGTTCCGTGATACTTTTCTGGTTCCTCACCCACCAAGGGGTTAACGACCTTACTAGGAGGACGAGTAATCGTATACTTTAATGGGTCGGGTATTTTTTGATTGGTGTGGTGTAAGGTACCGGAAACATGAGTGGAAGATATCTCACACGAAGAGAGACTTAGGCTTGTTTCGATTGAGAATTGGATGGTGACACAGGGAGTGACTTAAAAAACGTTACTCTGTAGTTCTTGGACTCGAAGTAATCCAGGACTTTGGTCCGTGGTACCCGAAACCGGTCCGAGTTTAGGGTCAGTCTACACTGACTCACTGATTCGTATCGTGTCACAGAGACGATAGGTCCAAACTTAGGGTTAGAATCCATTTGTCAAAGTTTGTGTTGAAAGTCTTTACCTTTCTACTACTGGACGGGTTATGAAACATTCAACACGGTGTCCACCTCTCTCCATGACTTCCTACCCTCCTTTTTCGTCACCCTTTTTTCACACCTTTTTAGGGGAAGTATTGGAAGACCTTTTAGACGATTTATGGACTGGACATGAGTGTCAAAAGTAACCAGACTAGGAACCGTGTTTCTAATTCCTGTATTCTTGGGGGTGGACGAACCCGTTGTTTGTGATTCCGTGTCACCTATCATCTCGGAAGTCCTGTGTGACCCCCCATCGGGGACGGTCTCAGGGAGTTAACGTGGGTGACGACGAGTGGACAAAAGTCTCCCAAACTCCTTTGTTCCTTCCTCTTTAATATTTCCTTAATTCTAAAATAATCGGTATATAGGAAGATCGGTATCCTTGCTCCTGGACGATGGAATAGGTCTCCAGAAGACCTTAGACTCTGGTTCGACACACTCGAAAGACGGTTCAAACAAAAACGACAAGGTGCAAGGTCGTGTGATCCGAAGATCGGTACAGGTAACATGACCCATAAGAAGCATAAGTCGAAGGTGGTGCCCTCGAAAACGACTCAACCCAAAGACGACACGAACCGGAGACGGAACGACCCCCACCCCCCACCCCGTTCGACTCCAACAAAGTCAGTTCAATTTAGACTCAGTGTCGTGGTCTATACAGTCCCCTCACACATTAAAAGAGCCAAGACAGAGTGGTGTCGTTTCTAAACTTTACCGTCTGGTCACAATGTCGAGTCAATGTCGAATCTCAAAATAATCCGTTCGTTTCCTTTCATGTGGGACCTCCGCACTCCCGTCCGACTGGGGTTTCCTCTCTGGAGTTAGGTAGAACGAAAGAAGTAAAATATGCAAACAGAGGAGCGGAGGAACTCGGACGAGATACGTTTAACCCGATTGGTTCTTCCCCCGGACAAATAAAGTGGACTTCAAAAGTTAGACCAGTCACCTAAAACAAAACAAGGTAAAAGTTCCCGAAAAGGAAACACAAAATTGGTGACGGTAAAAACTGAGGAAAAAGGATAAGATGGATGGATTGTTTTGGTACGCCTCTCCGGTGTATCTTTCCCACCAGGTCGGGGGTGACAAGAGTGACATGGTCGGGTTCATAGTCTGTCACTGATTTCGACAGTCTATAGGTGGGAATCGTCTACATTGTTCTTGATGTTTCCTCGGGTCACTGGTCGGTCTTGTTTCCGGGGTCCATATGTGGTACAGGACAGTAGAGTCGGTGGGGGTCGGTAAGTCCGAAGGTATCCATGACAGGATCAGTGGTGTCTCAAATCAAAGACGGATTTAAGGACTTGATGTTTGATCTTGTTATTTCGCTAACAACAAAATGTCATCACTCGGAATCCAGCTAAACGACATGTAGTTGTGTAATTGGTCTTGTTTCCATAATAATCTAGGTAAAATATCTTTTCCGTTGATTGCGAGTCTCTCCGATTAAATTAAGGAGTTTCTACATTTGTGGTCATTCATTATCTAGAACCTAAATTTTGACATCCATCTAATCAAGAATCCGGATGCAAGAATTGATGATGTGGTCGAAAAGAGACGAAAGTCAATTTTACATTTTGTTTTGTTTTGTTTTGTTTTGACATCCTCATCTTAGACAAAGAGTACCCTCAAGGTTTTCAAATTTTTTAAATGGTCTTTTATCTATGTCCACTAATGTCCACTACCGTCTGGTCCTCACTTTGGGACCAGAGGGAGAGGTTCGAGTTATTCAAAAGAAAAAAGAGGATGTTATTTTATAGATTGACACCAGGGTCCATTGGTGTATGTGGTAAAAAGACGTACGTTTTTAATTTTTACATGAGTTAGACTGTCTAAACTATAGGGTATTTTAAGTGAGTTAAATTTATCTCTTTTTGTCTAATCAAGAAATTAACTTAATTGGTGTTTCGGTCACAAAACTCTTCATTATCCTCTACTTATAAATTTTATCCATTATCGAGATGGAATTGATTTCTGAATATTAACTTTAGAGACTTTACTACCAGTCTTTCCTTACCATAGTTAGGTCTACTCTACTTAAATAAAATTTTCGTTTTTACCGTTTAAGATCGTTACAGATTTCGTTAATCTTCCGTAACTTTTCGGTATTATCACTCATAAAAAAAGTTTATGGTTAACTTTAATTCGTCGTAAGATAATGTTTACTTGTTATTGGTATATTGTCAAAGTGTATTCCATCTAGATATTCAAATAATTCAAATTAAATTTTAGACAGTATACTGGGTCGTTAGGGTGACGATCCGTAAGTGTAGCTCCTTTGGTCTTAGTCTTCTCTGTGTACATGGGGTTACAAGTATCGTCGTGACAAATATTATCGGTCCGTTACCTTCGTTGGATCTACAGGTAGTTGTCTACTTACTTATTCTTTCGACACCATGTATATGTGTTACCTTATAAGTCAAGTCAAGTCGGTGAGTTAGTACAGACTGTGAAACACTAGGGTACTTAGTGTCGTACGGTCCGGAGAGACAGGTAGTGGTTGAAGGTCTCAAGTGAGTTTGAGTACGGGTAACTCAGACACTACGGTAGGTCGGTAGAGTAGGACCCAGCAGGGGAAGAGGAGGACGAGGGTTCGGGGGGGTCGTAGTCCCAGAAAAGGTTACTCAGTTAAGAAGCGGACTCCATCGGTTTCATAAGCTCAAAGTCGAAGTCTTAGTCAGGAAGGTTACTTGTCAGTATTGACTAGAGGAAATACTACTTGACCAACCTAGAGGAACGTAAGGTTCCCTGAGAGTCCTCAGAAGAGGTTGTGCTGTCAACTTTTCGTAGTCAAGAAACCACGAGTCGAAAGAAGTGTCAGATTGAGAGTTTAGGTATGTACTGATGACCTTTTTGGTATCGAAACTGATCTGCCTTAAACAACCGTTTCATTATAGAGACGAAAAGTTATATGATAGATCTAACCAGTATTGAAAGGAAGGTTCCTCATTCGTAGAAAATTAAAGTACCGACGTTAGTTGTAGACGTCACTAAAACCTCGGGTCTTTTTGTTTCAGACTGTGACAAAGGTGACAAAGAGGTAGATAAAGGGTACTTCACTACCCTGGTCTACGGTACTAGAAGTAAAAAACTTACAACTCGAAATTCGGTTGAAAAAGTAAAAGGAGAAAGTGAAAGTAGTTCTCCGAAAAATCAAGGAGAAGTGAAAGACGGTATTCCCACCACAGTAGACGTATAGACTCCAAGAACTAGAAAGAGGGTCGTTAGAACTAAGGTCGAACACAAAGAAGGTCAGGTCCCAAAGAGTACTACATGAGACGTATATTCAATTTATTCGTCCCACTGTTATGTGTCGGAACTGCATGAGGAAAAGAATAACCTCGGTCAGACAAAAAGGTACAGGTTAAGATTGATAACGAAGGACTGGACGTATGTCCAAAGAGATCTCCGTCCAGTCCACCAGCCCATAAAGGTAGAAAAAGTTTTAAAAGGTGTCAAATAACACTAGGTGTGTCAGTTTCCGAAACCGTATCAGTAATTTCGTTCTCATCTACGAAAAAACCTTGAGAGAACGAAAAAGGTACTAGGTCGTCTACAACCGTTAAACTAGAGACCAAGGAGACGGAAAAGATTTTGGTCGAACTTGTAGAACTTGAAGTGCCAAGTGCATAATGACTTCGGACCGAACGTCTTAAACTCGTTATGAAATGATCACACTCTTTACTCACGTTAACACACCATCAAATTCGTAAGAAACCGCAACGGAAAGAAACCCTAACCTTACTTTTGTCTGGAAAAGGTCAAGACACTGGTGACGACTCAAAAGGTTCAAGCGACCGTATAACTTACGTCGTGAAAGTGTCGTAGTAGAAAGTCCTAAACTTTATCGAGTTGACCTTAAGGTAGTGGAGGTGTTCGAAACAAGTATCACTACGAAAGATTCCGGGTGAACTGAAGTGTAAGGTCTTACAGACCGACATCCATTCACTAGTGTGGTAGTACTATTAGAACTAGTACTTCGAGAAAAAACATATCAAGAAGACACATAAGAACGGTGGACAAAAATTATATAAGACGAACAATCCAGGTATGGTAAATACAGGAAATAGCTCGGATAGAAACGTACTTTACAAGGGAACCATAGAGATTAAAAGAACTTCTCTAGAGATCAGAAAGGGTAAGACAACAAAAGGAGATAAAGAAAAGCAACTAGCGACTCCTTCCGAAAGAAGAGACAGGAACGATCAGAAACCTTGAGACGTAACTCTACGAATATCGAAAGGAAAAGAGGAAAAGAAAAGTGAAGAGAAGAAAAGTGTCGATAAACATTCAGGAGTCTGTCGGTAAAACGAAAAAAACGTAAAGAAAAGGTACCCCTACCAGAACAAGGGACAGAGGACATGTTACAGTACTTGGAGGCAGGTATCAAGTAGTCCGTGAGATAGTCTAGATCAGGGAATATATATAAAGAATGAAAGTGACATATTAGTATTCCCTAAACTGAATCCAGTATGGACTTACCAGATCACCGAAAGGGGTGAAAGTTAAATTCAGACTTAAACCGTTATTCCTCAAGTACTAGACTCGGTGTCAGTCGAGGGTCAGAACAAAAACGACTGACATGTCTCGAAATTTTTGAAGGGAGCACCGAGTCTACCATTTCGCAGACGGATGTTAAGCCCTCTGGGTCCAAGGTAGGGACCCAACCCTTCTAGAGGGTCTCTTTCTTTATCGTTGGGTGAGGTGATAAGAATTGACCTTTTAGGGTACCTACATCCTCGGATCATCCGATGTCAGGTACCCCAGTGTTTCTCAACCTGTGCTGACTTACTGAAGTGAGTGAGTGAGTATCTCGAAGAGGTAGAAACCGACGTTTCTTATATTAGTTAGACTAAAGTCACAACTGGTAGACCACTACAGGTACACATCTCAGAAGAGAACACAACAACCTTTTTTCTCAAACAATTCACACAAGAGAACCGTTTTGGGATAATCGGAAACGGGGTAAAGTAAGCCATAAGGTTCCGGTTTAAACGGACAATGAGGTCCACAAAGAACTGAAGGATGAAAACGTAAGGTCAGGGGATATTACTTTTCCTGTAGAGGAAACCCACAATCAAGATTTTCCAGAACATCCAGAAGTATCTTGGCAAGTTGGAGTCGAAGAAGTCGTAATGACCGACCCCGTATCCGAACCTAATGGCACTATAACTTATCGAACGGAACCATTGTTTGTCTCTAGTAAGACAGCAAAAACTCTAACGCAGGTTCATGACGTAAAGCGGCACAAAACAACTGGTACTACCGATGAGGTCAAGAAGATTCCCTAAGGACGGGTGTCATCATCTATATTGTCAGTAGACACAATTTAAGTGGGTAAGGTCAGGTAAAATCAAGCGACTGAGGATCTTACAGCTGTAAGTGAGAACGGTAGAGGACAAAATGGTAAAGGTTAAACGGAACTAAGTACCTGGACTGTAGGTCCAAGGATACGTAATAACGAGAAATGTCGTAGCCTGGAACGAAGATAGTGGTCAGTGTAGGCGTTACCCCATAACTAAAACGAAACGGAGGTAGGCAAGTAAGAAAGAAATCAATAAAGAGGTGACTAGAGCTCATCGTATAACCCGTGGATTACTGGACCCCTCAAGGGGAAAGTCATAGGATAGTAAAACGGAAAAGGATGACAAGTACCCCAAGAGTTCCGTTCTTATGACTTCACCAAACGGGAAGGGAAGAGGTCACCTGGTGTAAGACAGTCTGGAGAGGTGGTACTGGGAGGTAGAACCCACCGGAGTGTGCCGTAGCGAATCAAAGTAACTCAATCTGTTCCGAAACCAGACACACTAGTCTAACCGATCAAAAGACACTAATACCAAAGTCACACAGACGGGAGACTACGGGAGAACGTTATGAATGACAGAATGAACCCAAAGAGAATAATGAGTCGGTAATTTTTCTTATGTACACTTAGTCAAGATTACTCCACCTACTTTGACCTCGGATAATATGCCTCACTTCATTCGGTCTTTCTTTTTGTGGTTATGTCATATGGTTCCGTATATATACCTTAAATCTTTCTTCCATTACTATTGGGTCATACGCTCTGTCGTTTTCTCTGTGTCTACATAACTTGTCAGAAAACCTGAGACACCCTCTCCCGCTCCGGTCCTACTATACCCTCTTACCGTAACTTTGTAGATTTTACAGTATACACTTTACTTAGTCGTCAGGTCCAAACTACGTACTATGTCCCACGAGCCCCGACCGCGTACCCTACTGGGTCTCCCTACCCTACCCTAACCCTCCGTCCATCCTCCCCTCAAGACCTACCCCTTGTGTACATGTGAGTACCGCCTAAGTTCAGTTACATACCGTTTTGGTTATGTAATAACATTTCATTTTATTTATTTCATTAATTAATTTTTTAGGATAAACATGATGTATATTAATTTAAATGAATGTTTCTTCCTTAAGAGACCAAAACTCTCTTTTAAACATATTTCCGGAGTTTGTTACAAACATTACATCATCCGTCAGGAGTATGTATAAACACCTTTATGTGTCTCATCTTAGACTTAGATTAAGCATAAACCGAGGAAGTTGGATTCGTCGAAAGAACCCTTCCTCTGTAACTCTGACAATGGTTCAGGTTCGAGTGAGACGAGTGTCATGTTATCCGGTTACTTAGTCTCTCTCCTTCAAAACTCCGTTCCTTCTCTGAAATTAGCCCATTGACCGTCTGGTTCTTCTACCGTCCGATCTCGGAGGTTTATTGGTAGAATAACCCCAGACCTACGGTCCAAGAAAATATCTAGACTCTCTTTCTTCGTTACTCTTTGGTTTCAGTTTTTCGTCTTATCCCTCCCTCTACGTCACCCCTTCATTTCACTATCCAAGAAGTCAGAATGTTTTGTAGAGGTTCCCTTACAGGTCGAAAGTCTTCTTCACCCAATTAGAGAAAATAAGTGTTCACCTGTCCCTGTCTGATAGAGAGGTACTCGACTTGTTTTCGTGAAATCAAATTTCAGTTTGTCTCCCCGTCCCAGGAGGTCCATTTGGTAACTCATACTAATATTATTATTTTCGTTCAGTTTCTTTGTCAAAGGTTATACCTCAGTCTTAGACGAAGGAGGGACGTTGTTCTGGTGTTTGAGGAGGTGTTTGTAGTACAAGAGAAGTGCGACAATTGACCCTTTTTTTTTTTTTTTTTTTCGTGTTGGATTTTTAACTCTTAACACAAAATAAGTTACCTGTAAGACTTTTGAATTCGGACCCTGTGTCGTAGAGTCTATTAAGAATCTCTGATGAGGTTTTTCCGTTCCCCCCTTCGGTCTTATTTACCCTCAAAAACGTTGTTTTCTGGTCCACCAACCTTCTCGTTTTCTAATAACAATTATTTTCTTTCACTCTGTAGAGTTCAATTCCTTAAGTCGTGAAAAGATATATACCCTTCTACGTTCTCAGACCCGAGTAACTCTAGAAAATAAACTATACGTGGAGTCCATAGACCCCGGTCAGAGAACACGAAAGAGTAGGAGTAGAGGAGTCCCGTGTGATAGTCCTTCACGACGTCGTCAACTGACGATCTACTGTCCGTAGGACAAAGATGACAGTTGACCTTTTTTTTTTTAAGTGTGTTGGATTTTCAACTCACAATCAAAAATAAGCCACCCTTACAATCCTGAGTTCGGGTCCTCTGTCACAGAGTCCTCTGGGACTCTCCCGACTAAGGTTCCTCTACTTCTCCTCGGTCCCATATGTGTTCAACCGTCTTTTCCCGTCCATTAGACTTATAATTTTCTGATGACAATTAATTCTTTTTCATCTAGAGAGATTACTTCTCTAAATCATTAGATACATACCCTTCTACGTTCACGGACCCGAATGACTTTAGTAAAGAAAGTATACGTAGATCGATAGACCCCGTTTAGGACGAAAAAAATAACAAGTGTAGGATTAAGGAACAAATGACTTTCTCTACCGTCTACACCGTCCTTAGAGTCTAGGGGGGTTCAGGAGTCGTGAATGGTCTCTCCTTCATCGGTTTATAGACCGAAACAAAGTGGAAACAAACGTAGACCTTTTCAGAATAAATGATCACGTCACATCTCGTCTTTTGTAAAGTAAAGTGTGATCGGACTCAAGGAAGTCACAAATGGTAGACCCACCGATATTACACCACTGAACTGCCGACATTGTAGGAAACAAATGAATGTACCGTCCGACGTAAAACCAAGTGTGGTCGATGTGACCTGGATGGACGAGAAGATCTTATATGGTTGGTCGTAGGTCTGGGGTGTGAACGGTAAGGAGACGGATCTTATGTGAAAGAATACCCAGTAAGAGAATCCCTACGTCGAAAGACGAGTTTACAGAAGAAGAGTCTCTGTAGAGGTGTGGATGGATTTTTACGTTGGTGAATCAGGGAATGAAACGGACTAAAAAAGAGTTGTCAGGTACGGGAAAGGACTGGGATACAATGTATAAATAAACAGAGAAATAATGGGTAGAGAGAGTGACACTCTTTCAAGACATTTCTATACTTGTAACAACAAGATCGAGTGACGATATACTACCTTGTGGATCTTGTTAAGGACGGTGTACCTTCACTAGAATTTATAACCAAATTTTATAACCAATTTACTGATTTACATGAGACAATCTTTCCTCAATCCCCGAAGGGACTACCGCGTCTGTCATTTCTCGGACAGACGTTACACCCTCTGGACCCAAGTTAAGACCTAACCTTTCTAGGGGACCTCTTCCTTTACATTTGGGTGAGGTCATAAGAACGAACTTCTTAAGGTACCTGTCTCCCCGGACTAACCGATACCAGGCACCCCAACGTGTTGACTCATTGATTGTGAACCGAACTACTTCCCTTCTGTCCAATAATTCGGTTTATTTACAAAGACTGTTTTTAGACGGCACTTAGGGGTATATTTCTGCAAGGATAAACCTGTTCTTTCTACCATGAGACTCTATAAGTTCTAAATGAGATCTCTTAAATGTAAGATCATTTACTTACGAGACCGTAAGTAAATTTGTCTTTTATTTAGAAAACGTATTCTTAAAGTAGGGGAGGGGAGACGTACTAAACGTCTTGTTAGTTCACTTTTCAGTAAACCTTATTTGATTTAGTTTATTTTTAATTTACGTTTGTAGTTATGTGACAATTTAAATTTTATGACAATTTTGAAAGTTTCTTACCTTTATCGAATTTTAATCGTACTTTTAATTCGTTTTTGTCGATTTGACTCAACAATTTATCCCGGTAATTTCTCTGTTTCATCACAAATCCGATAAAAGATTGGTTTATTGTTAAACAATTATATTCGTGTAACCGACGTTTAATTAAGGTATATTACATTTTGCCCGTGATAAAAGTAAGAGAAGTGACTACGTTAGTATAAGGGGGATTTTCGATCAAATCTCCTTTTGTTCAATTTCTCTTTATGTAAAAAACTACACCCTTAGGAGTCAACTCTTATAATGTTTAATACTCCGAAAACAAAAAACAACAAAACATTTTAGTTCACTTATAAAAGTATTTCCCCTTTTTGTACGGACCCCAGTTTCTCAAACGAAGAGACATAATAACACCCAAACTGGAACAATAAAACCGGAATTTATCGTTAGACATAAAGTAGATTAGATGAGAACTCATAAAGATGACTATCCTGGAATCGCTGGAAAAGGGTCGTTTAATAAGGCTTTAGATTAGTTGGGATGTAAATCTTTATGAAAGAATTACGGATTGGATTACCAGATTAAAGTCCAACAACGTAGCGTAATTTGATGGGAATTGTCAAATTTTTTAGAAAAGGACTACCAACAATAGTGAAGGGTTTATAGATACTAGATAACACTGGCAAACAGGTCAGATAAGAGATGCAAAATACACGAGTCAACCAGTCGGTACAGGCTGAAAGACACTGAGGTACCTGTTATTGGACGGTCCAGGAGACAGGTACCCCAAGAGGTCCGTCTTTATGACCTCACCTTCGGTAAGGGAAGAGATCCCTTAGAAAGACTGGGTCCCTAATTTGGACCCAAAGGACGTACCGTCCATCTAAGAAATGGTAGACTCGGTGTTCCCTTCGATGGTAGAGATGTATCTTAAGTCGTTTATTACAAGGGAATTGGAGTGACGTATCTGGTTCAGGACGTTTAGACGAGATGGGAAAATTGACACCAGATCTAAGGTCAAGAGACTTCTCAGTGTCCCTAACGTAAAAATCAAAGGAAAGACCGTAATACGTTTTGACAGGGGATTTAAACTAGTAGAAACTCTACCTTTACTTAGACGTTTACATTATTATAGTTGTCATCCACTGGTTCAACCGGACTTACAAGGACAGTCGAACTGATTTGAAATTAACCCAAAGAAGAACTTACACCAAGGATCTGAATAGAAATGAAGCTCGTAAATGAAACCTTTTGACGTCAATATTTAAGAAAGAGACAGGGAAATTCTACATTTAGATGTCAGGACCTTATAGAAAACTTTCCTTGACCCCCGGTAGAGAAATTTTACATTAGTCCTTTTTGTTGTGGGACTAGAGGGTCAGAGATCCCCTCCCGACCTCGGATTACCAAAATTTACAGTTAATCGTTTGTTCCTTCAGGAATTCCCTCAACTAGTTAGAGGGTGTTTTATGGGAGAGAATGAAAGGTAATCGAGTAGAGTCATGAATTCAGCTTAAGTTAAACAAAGTTTCCTGAACTCAAGTTAAAGAGGGGAGACAACATTATTAGAACTTATTTCAAAGGGAGTGGACTGAATTGTCGTCGTCGTTGTCGTGGGTGAATTGAAGCGACAACAAGTCAGTGAATCCAGAACAGTCTGAGAACCGTTGGGGTACCTGATGTCACACAATCCAAAGGGACAGGAAGTGATACAGGGCCTCAGAACAGGTAACTCAGTCACTACGATTGGTTGACAGAGTGGGAGATAGTAGGGGAAGAGGACGGGAGTTTGAAAGGGTCGTAGTCCCAGAAAGGTTACTCAGCAGACGAGTGTAGTCCACCGGTTTCATAATATCGGATGAATTGATCAAATCACGTTCAAAAGAAAATGTATCCATTCCTGTCTCCGTCGAAGTTAGTGATAATTCCATTTTCAATTTGTTTTCTACGAAAGAGTCACGTTCATTATAATATGATATGTACGTGTCCCTACAGTTGAAACACTTTTAAGTGACTTGACATGTATTTAAACACCTGCGAAAAACATACAATTCAAAGTTAGCTATTCGAATTTTTATGTCAAACTTAAGACTGAGACAGTAGACGTCACATTCTTGTAACGTCAACCATGAATTTGAGATATTTGGAGTCAAAGAAATATCCAATTTATCTCATTATTATGTATAAAGTGACACACTAAATCTCTAAATTTGCTTAATTTACAATAATTCACTTCAAGGACCAATTCCTGGGTCAGAGATCACCACTAATTTACAACAGTTATGATGACTGACAATCAAGACTTCGTGAGAAAACATCATTAACCACTTCAGTATTCTTATTTTTTATTCACGGAATAAAGTAGTCGGATGGATGACCAGTTCTATCAGTAAGATAGAAATGGATAGATAGACGAAACATCTGAAGGTCCATTAATACTAAAAATTACGTAAACGAATACTTCTTGTTACTTAGGATGTATTGAATATTCTGTTTTTGTAGATTTATTTTAGATCAAAAAAAGTCAAGTTACGTCAGTGGGTCAGTACAGACTGAGAAACACTGGGGTACCTGACGTCGTACGGTCCGAAGGGTCAGGTAGTGGTTGAGGGTCTAAGAGTTTAAGTACAGGTGACTCAACCACTACGGTAAGTTGGAAGTAGTAGGAGACAGTAGGAGAAGAGGAGGACGAAAGTTAGAAAGGGTCGTAGTCCTAGAAAAGTTTATTCAGTCAAGAAACGTAGTTCACCACTTCATGACCTCAAAGTCGAAGTCGGAGTCCGGAAGGTTACTTATAAGTGCTGACTAGAGGAAATCCTAACTGACCAACCCAGAGGAACGTTAGGTTCCCTGAGAGTTCTCAGAAGAGGTTTGGTGTCAAGTTTTCGTAGTCAAGAAACCTTGAGTCAAAAGAAATATCAGGTTGTGAGCGTAGGTATGTACTGATGAACATTTTGGTATCGAAACTGATCTACCTGAAAACAACTGTTTCATCGCAGAGACGAAAAATTATACGAAAGATCCAACCAGTATCGAAAAGAAGGTTCCTCGTTCACAGAAAATTAAAGTACCGACGTCAGTGGTAGACGTCACTAGAACCTCGGGAGGGTTTTTTCAGAGACTGACAAAGGTGACAAAGGGGTAGATAAACGGTACTTTTCTACCCTGGTCTACGGTACTAGAATGAAAAGACTTACAAATCAAAATTCAATTGAAAAGTGAGAGGAGAAAGTGAAAGTAGATCTCTGAGAAATCGAGGAGAAGTGAAAGACGGAATTTCCACCACAGTAACCGTATAGGGTCGTTAGAACTAAGATGGAACACGAAGTAGGTCGGACCGTAAAAGGCACTACATGAGACGTATATTTAACTTATTCGTCCCACTGTTATATGTCGGAACTGTATAAGGAAAGGGCTAAACCTTGGTCAGACAAAAAGGTACAGTCAAGATTGACAACGAAGAACTGGACGTATGTCAAAAGAGTCCTCCGACCAGTCCACCAGACTATGAGGGTAGAGAAATTCTTAAAAGGTGTCAAACAGCACTAGGCGTGTCAGGTTCCGAAACCGCATCAGCTATTTCGTTCTCATCTACAAAAAGACCTTGAGAGGACGAAAAAGTTAATAGGCAGTCTACAACCGTTAAACTGGAGACCAAGGAGACGGAAAAGATTTAAGTCGAACTTGTAGACCTTCAAGAGACAAGTTCATGACTACTTCGGACCGAACCTCTTAAAAGTCGTAATGAAACGATTGCACACTCTACTCACGTTAACACGTCATCAAACTTGTAAGGAACCGTAATGGAAAGAAACTCTAACGTTACATTTGACTGGAAAAGGTCAGAACACCGGTGACGACTCAAAAGGTTTAAACGGCTGTATAAATTACATCGTGAAAATGTCGTAGTAGAAAATCCTAAACTTTATCCAGTTACTTTAAGGTAGTGGAGGTGATCGAAACAAACACCACTACGAAGGATTCCGGGTGAACTGAAGCGTAAGGTCCTACAGACCGAGAGCCACTCACTAGTGTGGTAGTATATTTTTAGATCAAAAATTTAATCGAAATGTTCAAATGATTGATTAAAGGGTGTAATTTGAAATTAGGTCGGTTTGGTTAATAGGGATCAGTCACCAGACCGGGGTGGGTTGTACAGAATGTATAAAATCGAAATAAAGAGTAAATGGTTCAGTTAGTTATAAATATTGATGTACGATCCATGACAAGACCCGAAGAGACCATCGAGTAGACCATTTCTTAGACGGTCGTCACGTCCTCTAGGACCAAGTTAAGGACCCAGTCCTTCTAGGGGACATTTTCCAGTACCGTTGGGTGAAGTCATAAGAACGGACCTCTTAGGGGTACCTATCTCTTCGGATGTCAGGAACCCCAACGTTTCTCAGTCTGAGTTGACTCACTGATTCGTGTGTCTATGACAAGATCCTTTATCCTTATGATATCAATTTTTCTGTTTCAAGAATGGAAACCCTTGAATAGAAGTCACCATCTCAGTTATCGGTCCAATTTTATTTGTCTAATAGTATTTAAAGTGAGAATACTTCTTCAAAATTTTTATATTACCTCCCATATCGTACCCACTAATCCTTTTCAGAAAAAGTTTCCTTCAATTTAATCATGTTCCTATACTTATTATTGTAAAAGAATCTCTTGGAACATTTATCGAAAAAGGGATCCCTTTTCACCAAGAAGTATCTCCGTTACTCATGTTTCTGGGATATCGTTCCTTTTAGAACCGAGTTCCGACTTTACATCTTTGTTTCCTGCCTCTGTACACTACTCCAGATCCGTACAATCTTGTGACTCGTCTTCAACAACATCCTTCCTTCTACACTACTCTAAATTCGAACGTTTTACAAGTGGTGTCGATAATATACCTCTAATGGGAGTTCATCGACACCTCCCATCTAAATTTTTTCTGTTTTCCTCTGGTCAATCTTCTGACTTTATCATCGGGTCCGTTCTCTTCCAACATCGAAACTGATCCCACTACCACCTTTTTATTACTTTTTACCATCTAAGGTCTACATGCAACATCCACCCTAGTTGTCCTATACTACTCGTGATCTCTTTTTCCTTTATTCGTTAAGAGATCCAAAACGGACTTGTTATCTCATTTCCCATCATGTCAATTTAGTCTACCCCTTCCTTATTCCGACCGACTATATTTTATTATTTTTATATATACATATGTAGAGACCGGAGTTAAGGATTACTATAAACCAGAAACTTAGAGTAAGGAGTACTTCTTGAAGGACATTAAAGTCTTTTTAATACTTTTTAAAATATTAAAGGACTCACTATTCTCACAGACTGTATCTTGAGAAATTAGAGAGTCTTGAAGGTCCTGATCCTGATAGAAGACAATATTATTTTGTAAAGAACCACCCAACGACCTACTCCCTACCGGTGATCTTTTTTTGTTCTGTACTAATCTTCGAACTTTAAAAAGTCGGGTGGAGATAGGAGGTCATTCTCTTCCCCCGACCTTTTCCTCAATTATTAGACAGTGTAGATACTCTATTTCGGAAGTGTGTGGGGTGATATCATGTCTTAACCTCTCGAAGGCACAATCCTTGTGGTGGTACACGGTCCTCGCACCACGTGTTGTTGAGGTGCCCAAGTCTCAAGGACGTAAGTCTTGCGAAAACTTCCCTCTTCCGAATACAAAGATACGTTGACTGATCAGTAGACAACAACAAGCCCGTAATTCAACACATACTGAGAAACGGTCGAGTGTCTGATCGTCGTATAGTCCGAGGAGACAGGAAGACATAGAGGGTCTAGACGAGTTTTAGTACAGTTGATTCAACTACTATAGATTGGAGGAAGAGGAAAATGGAAGTCAGAAAGGGTCGTAATCCCAGAAAAGGTTACTCAGTCGAGAAACGTAGTCTACCGGTTTCATAACCTCGAAGTGGAAGTCGTTGTCAGGAGGATTACTGATGAGTCCTAACTAAAGGAAATTCTAAATGATCAAAAGAGAGGACCGTCAGGTTCCCTGAAAGTTCTCAGAAGATGACGTGGCGTTAAACTTTAGTAGTTAACAAGCCACGAGTCGTAAGAAATACCAGGTCGAAAGTGTAGGCATTTACTGATGACTTTTTTTGGTATGGAAACTGATTTATCTGGAAACAACCGTTTAACTACAGAGACGAAAATTTATACGACAGATCTAAACAGTATCGAAAGGAAGGTTCCTCGTTCACAGAAACTTAAAGTACCACCGTCAATGGTAGATGTCATTAAACCCTCGAGTTCTTTTCAGACAGTGACGAAGGTGAAAAAGGGAAAGATAAAAGGTACTTCACTGTCCTGACCTAAAGTATTAGAATCAAAAAATTGTAACTAAAAGTGAAAGGAGAAAGTGGGAGTAGTTCTCCGAGAAATCAAGGAGAAGTGAAATCGGTAATCTCACCACGTATAGACTCCAACAACTATAAAAGCGGTCGTTAGAAATAAGGTCGAACACTAAATAGGTCATGTCGTAAAACGTACTGTATGAGACGTATATTCAATTCATTCATTTCATCCCCCTGTTACATGTCGGAACTGTATAAGGAAAGGACTAAACCTTGGTCAGACAACAAGGTACAGGTCAAGATTGACGACGAAGAACTGGACGTATGTCAAAAGAGTCCTCTGTCCATTCCACCAGACCACAAGGTAGAGAAATTCTTAAAAGGTATCAAATAACTCTAGGTGTGTCAGTTACTTCGTCTTCATCTACAAAAAAGACCTTGAGAGAACGAAAGAGGTACTAGTTCGTTTACAACCGTTAAAATAGAGACTAAGGAGACGGAGAAACTTTGGGTCACATATGTAGACTTTCAAGAGTCAAGTGTATGACGATTTCGGATCGAACTTTCTAAAACTCATAATGGAACGATCGTACACTTTTCTCACATAACATGTCATTAAACTTGTAAGAAACCGTAAAGTAAAAAACCCCTAACCTTACTTTTGACTGCAAAAGGTCAGGACACCGGTGACGATTCAAAAGGTTTAAAAACTGTATAACTCACGCTGTGAAATTGTCGTAGTAGAAAATTCTAAACTTTATCGAGTTGACCTTAAGGTAGTGGAGATGATCGAAACAGACGTCATTACAAAGGATTCCGGGTGAACTGAAGTGTGAGGTTTTACAGACCGAGATCCACTCACTGGTGTGGTAGTACCAATAGGTCAAGTGATTCTGTAAAAAACATATCAAGGCACATAAGAACGGTGGAGAAGAATTAGAGAAGACGAAGACAATCGAGGAATGGTAAAGATAGGAAATAATTCGAGAAGAACGAACTTTACAAAGGAACTATAGAAGTTAAAAGAACTTCTAAAGAGATCAGAAAGGATAAGATAACAAAAGGAGATAAAAAAAAAAAAGTAAACAAGTAAACTCTTCCGGAAGAATAAAGAGGAATAATAAGAGACTTTGACATGTCAGACAACCTATATAAAAGGGAAAAAGGGAACGGAAAACGAAGAAAAGAAAAGAGTCGAAAGACATTTCGGAGGAAACTGCTGAGGAAATGGAAGAAATTAACGAAAAAGAAACCTTACCAAAATCAGTGACGGAGGACATGTTACAATGTTTGGAGACAGGTATCAAGAACTCCGTCAGACGGATAGTATAGTTTAGGGAACTTAGATAAACAGTGAAGGTGACATATTAGTATTCCCTAAACTAAATCCAGTATGAATTTACCGGGTCACAAAAAGAGATGAGAAGTTAAATTCGGACTTAAACCGTTATTCCTCAAGTACTTGACTCGGTGTCAGTCGAGGTCCAGAATAAAAACGGCTGACATATCTCGAGAGGTGGAAACCAACGTTTCATGTATTAGACTAAAGTCATAATTAGTAGACTACTACAGGTGTACATCTCAGTAAAGAACCCAACAAAAATTTTCCATAAACGATACTAGTCCCACAAGAGAACTTTTTGGGATAATCGGAAACAGGAATACAAGTGGTAAAATACAATGAAAGTAGTGGTCTGTGTAAGTGTTGACTCACAGTAAAGGTGAAACTCGACCGGTGAAGTAAGAAAGACCTCGATCATCGTTAACGGGAGACAAGAAGGTGTCATCATATAACCTGTTGAAGGATGGACACCCCCGAATAGAAAGACGGAAAATATGACAGGTACCACAAGAGGTGTGTTTTTATGACCTCACCCAACGGTAACGGGAGAGGTCACCTGGTGTAAAACAGTCTTGAGAAGTGATACTGGATAGATAGAAACCACCGTGACGTACCGTATCGAGTATTGAAGTGACTCAATGTGTTCGGGGAAGTGGTACTGTTCCCACATTAGGTACTTACCTAAAACACATACACTGGAAGGTCTACCAAGTCGTTGTTTCTTAGGTCGACGTTCCGTCCTCGGTGTCCTCTACGTCCAAACTAGGGACCCAACCCTTCTAGGAAACTTCCTCCCGTACCGTTGGGTGTGGTCACAAGAACGGACCTCTTAGAGTACCTGTCTCTTCTGACTACCCGATGTCAGGTATCCCGACGTCTCAGTTTGTACTGACTGCGTTGGATCGTGTGCACGTACGTATACACACATATATACGCACGAGTCAGTGAAGTCGACACAGGCTGAGAGACGCTGGGGTACCTAGTACCAGGTGGTCCGAGGAGACAGGTACCCTAAGAGGTCCGTTCTTATGTCCTCACCCAACGGTAAAGGAAGAGGTCTCACATATATATGTATATGTGTATATGTATATATAGTATATATAGGACATAATATAGGAATGTTATTTGACGATTTTCATAAAGGGACTTAAGACCTCGGTTTGATAATAAACAGTTAGTTATGAATAGATAGTTTAATGACTTGGTTTTTACCCTAGACCCCTTGTGGTCAAATATTGGTCAGTCAGTCTTTATGTTCACAGTTGGACCCCAAACTCTAATCGTAGACTCACGTCTGTCAGAACACTCAAACTCGGGAAGTCAAGTCAAGTCGGTGAGTCAACACAGGCTAAGAAACTCTGCGGTACTTGGTGTCGTACGGTCCAGAGGGACAGGTAGTACTTGTGGGTCTCAAGTGGGTTTCGGTACAGGTAGTTCAGTCACTACGGTAGGTTGGTAGAGTAGGAGACAACAGGGGAAGAGGAGGACGAGAGTTAGAAAGGGTCGTAGTCCCAGAAAAGTTTACTCAGTCGAGAAGCGTAGTCCTCTTGTTTCATGACCTCAAAGTCAAAGTTGTGTTCAGAAAGTTTACTTGTGGGTCCTGACTAGAGGAAATCCTACCTGACCAACCTAGAGGAACGGTAGGTTCCCTGAGAGTTTTTAGAAGGGGTCGTGGTGTCAAGTTTTCGTAGTTAAGAAGACGCGAATCGAAAGAAATATCAGGTTGAGAGTATAGGTATGTACTGGTGACCTTTTTGATATCGGAACTGATCTGCGGACACCCTTTATTGGGATTAAGTTCCATCCATCTCAGTCTGACGTAACTCATCATCCTGTGGGTCGACCATAACTCCTTGACGAGTCACACCCTGTTTTCGGAGTGTGGATGACAGACTTTATGAGTCACACTCTCATTTCCTTTTTTTTCTTGAAAAACGATTTGTTCCCTCGTATTAGGTCTTACATCAAACTCTACAGTTAGATAAAGAAGAAGGAAAAGGGAATAACGGATAAAATTGGATCAGGTAAAAAGATGTAGGTGCAGTCTTTAAGAGAGAAAGGATTGGTTAAACTGAATACTAATATTAAACAGACATTTTGTAAATCTCGATACGTAATAAATTAACTATCAAGTGAAATCAGAGACACTAATTAGAAACACCGAATAAAATATATCAGAGTGTACAATTGATCTAAAATGTCAGGAAAGTTCCGGTTCTTTAATCCTTATAACGTAAAAAAAATCATACTTTATACAAATTTCTGTATCTTCATATTTTTTACAATTTATCGGTACAAGAGTATTAGATCGAAGTTGTTAACCACTAAATAATGGTTAAAGTAAAGTGGATTCATCGTTAGATTAAGAGGAGACGACGTTGACCATAAACTTTCATTTATGATCCATGGTATATTAAAATAGTTACTATTGAAGTAGTAAACAAAAATTTTCTAAAAAATAAATATTCGTATTAATATTATGATGTAATTCCGGATTTTGAATTGTAACTTAAAGAATTGTAATTTAATATAATGTATTTATTGTAATTGTATATGTAAACATAAAACACAAGTAGTGGTTTTTCTTGAACGAAAGGGTTCGTATACTACTTTGCAAAAATCTGATATAAATCAGAAATACATGTGTATTGGTTTTGGAGTGAAAATAGAGTAAAAAAGGAAGTTTTAAAGGAAATGAAATTGTTTTGTCATCGGAGAACGGGAATCGTGAATAATAACTGATTCATGATGTGTCATAAAATTTTATTTCGGGTAACAAAGAACGTCTAAAGGGACAACCAAGTCATCAATTCTGAGACGTGAAAGTAACGTGCCCCGTACCCAAGTCAGGGTTCAACCCCTCAATTATAGAGGGTACGGTGATCATTCCCATTTTTTTATTGTTATTTAGGGTAACGAAGGTAAATATGAAATCGGAATTTTATTTATATAAGTTATTAATGAAACGATTTTGGTTCCATTTTTATTTACAAATTTCACCATAGTTGTCCAAATTTCGTCTTAACTTGATTTACTTAAACTTAACACACAGCCAAGAGAAGTTAAGAAAGAACGTAATCTAAAATAAGTTTGGAGAAAACCCCTTCATAAATCTTGTGTTTTACATTAACTGAAAAATATGGTCGACTCTTTCTTGTTGTCCCCTGAGTAGAGATTTAATTTTATGTAGAGTGGGTCGAGATATTTTATTGGTTGTCACGTAAGTAGACACCCTTCGAGAGTCAAAACCTTTCTCTTCAACTCTTGGAGTCTAAGACAACTTATACTGATGAAGTCAGTCCACTTTGTCGGGGTTGGGGGATTCTTACTGTTGATAAAATAATGGACGTAAACAAAGGATTCCGATGGTATTGTTTTACAGGGTTTAACCCACCGAATTTTGTTGTCTTTAAATAAAAGTATCAAAACTACCGATCTTTTCAGACTTTAGTTACACAACCTTCCCGGTACGAGAGAGACTTCGAACATCCTCTACGAGGGAAAGAGGAGATCTCAGATTATCACGATGTATAGAGAGACGTACACTGTCGTATTGGATTAGAGACGAAGGTTACGGTGCACCGATGTGGAGGAAACAAAGAGAAATGAGAAGAATATTCCTATGGTCAGAATCACCTAATCCCTGGTAGGAGTGGGTGATACCCGAAGGGACCACCGAGTCTCCAATTTTACAAACGGAGGTTACACCCTCTGGGTCCAAGCTAGGGACCCAGTCCTTCTAGGGGACCTCTTCCTTTACCATTGGGCGAAGTCATTAGAATGGACCTCTTAGGGTACCTGTCTCCTCGGACCGCCCGATGTCAAGTGTCCCAGCGTTTCTCACCCTGTGCTGACTCGTTGAAGTGAATTGAAGTGAACTGAAGTGAAGTAGGTGATAACGGAACAGAATTGAACTAATGTAGACGTTTCTGGAACAAAGACTTGATAGTGGAAGTATCCATGGTTCCCAATACTGAAGTTACCTAAAACTTCCCTCCATGTCAAGTTGGGTATCACAGTGAGAGGAAATTCTACACACTTTTAGGTATATCAGGTCCAGGAACACAAGAGTGGAACATATTTAATCACAAGGACCCTGTTTAACCCTCTTAGTGGTGAATGTTCCTACTAAACATCGTAAATGTATGGGATTAACTGGGGATGGTTTTTATGTTGAATTGGGACCTTGTTTTACCATGTTTATCCGGACTTAAAATAAATAAATTAGATACTTCCGTCTAAATAGAAAAAATCCGAATGTTACAACAGGATACCTATACATTTTCTCTTCGTCTTCCTTACTGAGTGTATGTCCGTCAGATTCGGGAGGGAAGGGGATTCTAGTAGGGTATGTACTGGTGAGTAGGAAGTTGATAAAAAAAGTCCCTGAGTGAACTAGTAAGGTAGATTAATAAAAATGGTCCTCTCTCAAAACGAAATAAAAAAACGAACGTATAAACCAACTAATCAACCAAAATAACCCTAAGGGGACACTGAGTCACCATTTCTTAGGAGAACGTTACGTCCTCGGTGTCCTCTACCCCTAAGCTAGGAACCCAACCCTTCTAGGGGACCTCTTCCTTTACCGTTGGGTGTGGTCATAAGAACGGACCTCTTAGGACACTTGTTTCCTCGGACCACCGATGTCAGGTACCCCAACGTTTTTCAGTCTGTACTGACTTTACTGAATCGTACGTACGTAAAAGGATTTCGTAAAGAAAGATAAGTTCAACTCAAGAAAGTCATTTATAACTCTCGATGGATTGTGTAAAATCCCCTTCTTTGATTAAAACGGAAATGGAAGGGTTCAAGAATCGACTCTGATGATATTCTTTGTTACCTAATTGTTCTCCCTATGTTTCTCTTCAAATAATTATACATATTACGTACATATGTAACCCTCTATGGGTCGCCCCCTTTTAATTATTGAGAGACTCCACCGAATCTTGAGTCTGAAGTTATGGTCCCGCCTTCACCTGGAAGATCTCCTCTCATTTATTAAAATGTTACTACTTACCGGGGAATCTTTTTATTTACCACACCTGAAGATGTACCATTCACAGTTAGAGGACGTCGACTACTTTCAGGGGTTCTCCCCTAAATACTGTGAACTAAGGAAACCTCGTAAACAGAAATCTGTCTATTCCCCTCAAGTCTCTTTAGAAGAGGAACACTAAGAGTTCACCGATGACGAGTTGTATTGATTGTTCGGTTTCCTCGTATCAAACCCCGTCGTATAAAACGATGGAAGTTGTGGACTTCTACTGAATCTCAGTGTAGAAGTACAGGTGTTCTAGGAACCAGTACAAAATGAAATTAGACGAAGACGGAATTTAAGCAAGTAACAGTAAATATCACACCCCTGGGTGAGTCCTGGAATCTAAAACGTAATTGTTAAATACCGTCCAAAAAAATTTGTATACTGAAAATAACCCTCCTCCTGTCTCCACCATACCGTGTAGTATTTCCTTCAGGAACCGTGTCCCCGTCCTCACACCCCGTGTCGACTCCTCCTCGTTCCACTGGGACGACCATAAGTCTCCACCATACTTCAGGGAGGAAACAAAACACCCTAAACAGACTTTCAATCACAGTCCGGAACCGTCCTTTCAACGAGACTAACTACACCAGTTGGTGTAGGACTTAGAAAAGGAGGTCATACAAAGGTTAGAGGAAGTGGATACGGTCCTACACCAGGTTCTACGACGACTACAGACCCAGGTGGACCCGACCCCGACTCGGAAGGTCTTTGTAAATGTCCCGGTGATCTTCCTGGTCCTCGTTATCTTACCCCAGAGTACCACCACGTCTTTCCCGGGACACTTCCGAGGAAGAACCCGTGACTCCTGTTGCGTTCCCTTCTGAAAGTTTGACTTCTGTAAACTCTATACTGTCTAGGTTTTTATCCGGAAAAACCTCGAAGGAACTAGACTGATTCTCGTTTTTTTGAAACTTCTCAGTCCGACGGTATTTAAGGGAAAGACCCCGTCAAAGAGTCGGTCCTCTCTCTCCTTGGTGACTGTGTTCCTCCTATTTAATGCATTTGTGATAGTACTTGACAGTGTGAAAGATAAACAAAGGGATGTTTCGAGTGACCATAAAGGGGTTATTTGAGTAAACAAGAAGGGTCACTTCGGGAAAGAGGGTCTAGGGAAAGAAGATAATTCAACCTTATGTTTGGGGTGGAGATCGGTAAAACCCTTGTTGACGAAAACACTGAACGTACGTATACTTATTTGAAAAGAAAAATTAGAAAAGAGAACAATTAGACAGACAATCGATTGGACTTCGGAGGGGTTGGTCCTTTGGATAGTATCTTCTTTTTGATAGGATCTTGTCCTCCTCTTGTCTAGTTTAAGGTGATATTAATGTCCCAAAGTCTTCTTTATTCCTTTAACTTTGTACAATTTCTGGTTCTCTATGCAACCGTCCTCTCGGGATGAATTGTCTTTTATCCTTTCTTTAGACATCTCTCTCTTAGTACTCTTCTCTTTTTTCATTTTCCTAAAACGAAATATTTAAGACCGAATCCGTAGAATTTGATGTGTTTATTCACCATTTGTGATAGGACGAACGGTTGATCAACCTTCACCGTCTAGGATTGAATGACTGTTCAACTTCTCGATAACAGATCGAAGGGAGGTGTGGTGGAAGGGAGAGGAAGAATCGGATGAGAACGTCTCACTTGTGGGTGTGACGGTGGAAGGAGGAATACGAACAAGAGAGGTGATACAGAGGGACTAACTGTCAGGAAGAAGACACCATGTGAATAAAAATTATGGTTGTCTTTCTTAATGGAAAAGTTTTACAGGTTCATATCAACTAATGTGAACCGAACAAAGATAATTTTTTTTTTTTTTTTCCGTTAACTGAAAGGGTCAGGAAGGTTCATATAGGAACGTATTTATTTCACTAAGAACCATCTGAAGTCACATCACGTCTTGTACTACGTATAAAAGATACCAATCACTTGGGAAACAAAGTTAACGAAGGTTCCGGTTATATAAACCAAGGTTAGAGGTCTTTCAATTCGTTAATTATTTTGACAGTCTTTTTACCGTAGTTTGGAGTTGACTTATGTTTACCTACTTGTGTGTCTCGTGGAAACTATGAATTGTTTTAGTTAGAGTTTTCGGTGTTTCACTACTGGTGTCAATAATCGTTATTAATTGAGACTGTAACGTTAATTGAATAAAGTACACAGTGTTTTGTAGAAATATACACTACTCTTACAAATGTTAATACAATCCGTAATTATAACTCTAAAGAAAGAGAGGGAGAGTAAGAGAGAGGAAGAGGGTGAGGGCGAGATGAAGGAGGGAGGGAAGAAGAGGGAGTCAAGGAGGGACGAAGAAGACTGAGAAACTTAAAATAGTTCTTAATACGAGTATTAAACGTCTCTAGTCACGTTTTATTTTTACACCCGAGGGACCAAGTGTTTCGTCCTTTTGACATGGTAATTTCCATGGTTTCATATTTCAAAAAGAAATTTTATAAAAAAATGAATAAATTATCTTATGTACTCACTGTTGTATTTGAATGTTTTATATTTTTTATAAACTAAAGTATTACTACCGAAGAGAATTATATTTGTGTTAAAATAATGTATTTTAACCGGAGTACGTTCTATCCAGTACACGCTTGTTAGGGGAGTGACCCTCTGTGTCTGGATACGTCCAGACTGTGTTTCTGTGTCACCCTTGGGACAGGTACATGTGACCAGAAACTTGTAAAGGTTGTCCTACCCCTTGGTCCAGAACCTCAGTGAAGTCCCGGTTGTCCTGACCGAGGGAATCACCCCCGTTCCTTCCGGTTTAGAGACATTGAGTGAACCTCTACTCCCGGTCCGACGGAGGGTCAGAACCAGGACGAGGGAAAGGTCCGGATGTATAAGAAGAACGTTTGAACTCGGAGACCAGGTTTAGGGGAAGTTCTCCCGGTCTTCTTCTAACCCTCTTATGGTCTTCCCATCCTTCTCCTTTCCAAAGGAGTCTCGTAGGGTGGTCTCCAGAAAATACGACATCCGTCACTTCGTTGTGAGGTCCTCGACTCGCTCTACCATTCTTCAAAGACACACTGGGACTCCTCTCCAGTACCAAGACCGACGGTAGGGGTGTCGAAGACGTTATTAAGACAAAACGTCCGAGACAATCTCTCGTACTCTAGACACTCTTACCATACAAAAGTTTTACTAGTCACCGTCTTAGTTACTCTAATTCGGTGTCGTCCCGGACTCATTCTTTCATGATAGGAACGTCACCCTTCTCTATATAACAAGTGGTTTTCTTGACGTTCTTAATCAATTAAACGGTACCTTCGTTAGTCCTCTTTTCCGACTCCTTATCTATAACTCTTGAGAAATGGTCCCTCCCTCCTGACCTTTCGAAACCCCATATTAAAAATGAATTCAATTAATGATACTTTTGTGAGCAAAAAATGAATCCTAAATTAGAGGTCCGTTTCTGTGGACATTGACCAGGATTGGGTGACAATCCTACAGAGGAACTTCAAATATTTGTGTCAGTAGATGATATGTGTTCCACCTCCACGGTCAATACGGAACTGAATTATAACTCCTTAGGTTGGTTAGGTTAGATTTGCTCTATTCAGGACCCACAGGAAACCTTCCTGACTACGATTTCGACTTTGAGGTTATGAAACCGGTGGAGTAAACTTCTTAACTGAGTAACCTTTTCTGAGACTACGACCCTCCCTAACCCCTGTCTTCCTCTTCCCCTGCTGTCTCCCACTCTACCGAACTACCGTAGTGACCGAACTACCGTAGTGAATGAACTACCTGTTCTCAAACCCACTTGAGGCCCTCAACCACTACATATCCCTCCGGACCGCACGACGTTAAGTACCCCAGTGTTTCTCAACCTCTGCTGATTCGCTGACTTGACTTGACTGACTTATAATTCCTTTCTCAGGTTTTCTAGTTTCAACCCGTATAATCCTTTATAAACAATACATTCTAGTCTCTTGGAACTATATAAGTATTTTCGATTTAACTAATAGACAATTGATGTCAGGGTGTGTACGCACCGTAAATTACATGTCACTACTCTCTTTTAAGAGTTCGTTATGTGAACTATTAATTAAGAAGACTCTTCTTTTTCTCCGGACTGTACTCTTATACTCTTATATATATACTTATATATATATAAGTATATATATAAGGACCCCTCACCGTCTACCCGACTAAATAACCAGTCCCTGGATCTGTCTACGTCTACCCTTATGATCTCCAGTTCCTAGACCCTTTCTTGAAAGACCTCACCCGTGTGTCAGACATATAGAAAAACAGAGTCTCTCATGGGTGTTGTTTCCTTCGTGAATTTTTGGTCCTTCTGACTCACTCAACGTGTCATGTATACTTGATCTGAACCAGGAGTCATTGGGAGTACGAACGAGTTACCCAAGTTCTTGTCTCCCCGGTACTACTGTTCTTTCCTCCGACACGTAGTCAAGGTGTAGGACCCGAAGGAAAATGGTTCTGTCTACATCGATGACGACACCGAGTCACAGACTCGACGTTTGTTGTCACTAGATGTATCCTATGATTTACGGGTGGTTATATTATAGTAGAGACTTTTCTCGTCCTTCAGTAACCCATTGTTTGACTAATGTGACCTGTGAGATGAGAGTCCTCCCTTATGACAAAGTAGGAATGAACCTGTCTCTATACAAAATCGTTACCCAAATGGAAGAGAATGGGGGATCCTAGTATCGACTCTAGTGTCCAATCGACTAGATAACCGTACTCTAAACTTATCCTATCGGAACCTAGTTCCCACTCCCCTACCCGTTTACTGGTGTGCTGAGTAACTACGTTAGTATATGGTGTAGTACTATTAGAGAATTCCAGAGTCAACTCAGTAGACGTTCCAACCCTGTGATAAAAAATTTTACAATCTATATGAAGGTTTATTACCGGTAATACATTACGACACAAAGTCTCTCTTATGTTACTGGACTCTTGGTTTCCAACCTTCATCGTCACCGGGAAGAGTGGTAGTACGAGTCACTGGCAGAACCCATTTCACATAAAGGACAGGGATTTTACAATCCATGAAGTTCTAATCTTCAAGACTAAGGGTCTCACCCCTATATAAAAAAAAGGGTCCTCTACGTCATTTCTAAGGTGATTTACATTTTAATATGGATGATGGACTAGTAAAATCCGAGGAGTAAGAACATCTCTTGTCCGTTTCTTTCATAACATGATCCTCCCATTGACTGGGACTAATATTGTTCCTTTACCGAATTACGACGTATTTACCCCGTTCTTCCGTGTATAAATCTTCTAAGTTATTGTATCGAAAGTCACAAGGTCACGGATCACTATTGATATTTAGTTGTTAATATCATTAATACTGGATTGTACTCCTTCATTGGGCATCTGGGGATTCCCTACTTACGACCGACTCTCACTCTCCTTATTTCTAACCCATCTAACATCTACTCACTCGTCTACCGGTTGTCCACACGTCCTTTTCTAAGAGTAGTAGTAATTAATAATCTCTTTACGTTTAGTTTTGATGTTACTCCATGGTGGAGTTTGGTCAGTCTTACCGGTAGTAATTTTTCAGATTTTTATTACTTACGACTTCTCCCATACCTCTTTTCCCTGGGAGAATGTAGTAACCACCCTTATATTTAACCACGTTAGTAATACCTCTTGTCATACTTTAAAGGAGTTTTTTGATTTTTATCTCAACGTTAGTCAAGTCAAGTCAAGTCAAGTCAGTGAGTCAATACAGGTTGAGAAACGTTGGGGTACTTAACGTCGTACGGTCCGGAGGGACAGGTAGTGGTTGAAGGTCTCAAATGTGTTTGAGTACAGGTAACTCAGTCACTACGGTAGGTCGGTAGAGTAAGAGACAACAGGGGAAGAGGAGGACGGGGATTAGGGAGGGTCGTAGTCAGAAAAGGACACTCAGTCGGGAAACGTACTCTACTACCGGTTTTATAACCTCAAAGTCGAAATCGTGGTCAGGAAGGTTACTTGTGGGTCCTGACTAGAGGAAATCCTACCTGACCAACCTAGAGGAACGTCAGGTTCCCTGAGAGTTCTCAGAAGAGGTTATGGTGTCAAGTTTTCGTAGTTAAGAAGCCACGAGTCGAAAGAAGTGTCAGGTTGAGAGTGTAGGTATATACTGGTGATCTTTTTGGTATCGGAACTGATCTGTCTGTAAACAACCGTTTCATTACAGAGACGAAAAATTATACGATAGATCAAACCAGTATTGAAAGGAAGGTTCCTCATTCGTAGAAAATTAAAGTACCGACTATATACTAAGTTGTTAAGGTGAGGACCCATATACGGGTCCGTTTTGAGATTAAATTTTTATATGTACGTGGGAACACAAGTATCGTCGTGATAAACGTTATTGGTTTTGTACCTTTGTTGAATTTGCAGGTAGTTGTCTACTTACCTACACCATGTGTATATGTTACCTTATAATGAGTCAGAGATTTTTTAACTTTATTACAGTAAAAGTCGTTGTACCTACCTAGATCTCTAATAGTATGATTTATTGCATTCTTTGTCTTTCTGTATACTATAGTCAATGTACACCTTAGATTTTATACTGTGTTTACCTGTATAGATACTTTGTTTTGGTCTGAATATCTATCTTCTCTAAACACCAACAGTTCGTCCTTTTACAAGTTCCTTCCATTCCTGATCCTCAAACCCTGATAATCTACGTTTGACAATATATATCCTATATATTCTTTGTTCAAGGGTGACATATCATGTCCCATGATATAAGTTATAGGGTACTATTTGGTATTACCCTTTCTTGTGCGTTTGTCTCACTTTAATTTTACGATGCTCACTTAGACTTCCCATGGTCCCCACCGGGTCTTCTCAGGACGAAACGAAACGGGTAGAGGAGAGCCGAGAATGACAAGAGTATATATATTTTGACTCAGTGAAACGACATGTCGTCTTTAATTTGTGTTACAATATATAGTTGATATGAAGTTGTTTTTTAAAATTTTTCTTATATCAAATGTCTACTACCAGATCCCTGGTTGACGTAGTTTGGAATGAAAACAGAAGTAAAAGATAGTACAAATTCCTATAAAGATAAACTTTGTTGATTGATAGTAAAATTTATTATTCACTGGTTTGTATCACTATCCGGAAGGGTCCACCGTACTCACCATTTCTTGGACGAACGGTCACGTCCTCTGTATTCTCTGTACCCAAGTTATAGACCGAGTCCTTTTAAGGGACCTCCTCCCGTACCGTTAGGTGAGGTCACAAGAACGGACCTCTTAGGGTACCTCTCTCGTCACAGCGTTTCTGAGCCTGTACTGACTTCGCTGAAACGTGCGTACGTTTATATCACTTTAATTTTACGATACTCACTTAGACTTTCCATTTTCCCCACCGGGTCTTGTCGGGACGAAACGAGACGGGTAGAGAAGAACCGAGAATGACAAGAGTATGTCGAAGAATTCACTCTCGGGTTTCGAGACTCGGTCACGACTTCGCACATGCGTCAGTGTTGTGTCTCTTCCGACGGTCTTCACGACCTCTTAATTACGGGGACGGGGGGTGTTGTCAGAAGTTGTTTACTACCTACTTTCGACTTCCTATTTGTGGAGTCGAAAGATATGAAGACCATCCTGTTAAGTGTCTCTACTTAATGTGTCAGAGAGTCTCCAGAAGTAGTCCTGCCTTGAAGTCAACTGTTATCGTCGTTAAACGAATAATTACACGGAAAGAACTGAAAGAAGGGGTACGACTGAGTGAAGGGATGAAAGCGTGGTTGTAAAAGAACTTAGTAAACGGTTTGGTTAATGAAAGTGAGTTTAGGAACAGAGCCCCAGACAAAGAACCCCTTTGGCTAGATTCGGTTAAAACGTCTTCTTATCCTCCTGATAGTTGGGTGTCTTTTTAGTTTATCCTCTATAGTCGGTCTTCTATACATGGAATCTCTTCCACAAAATTTTCAAAATTAATTATAATGAGAATTTATCTTCCTTATATTTTAAGGTGTTAATTAATGTGTTTTGTATTAACAGTTATAACTCTCATCAATTTTCTCTGTAATCTTATCCTTCTCTAATTACATTAAAAATAACTTTACTAGATTCGTTTCCACTTTATAATCTACACAAACATCACCCTCTAAAAAGAATACCCTCTTCTTTCCTGTACGAAATCAATTTATAGACTAAATGTAAAATAAGAAAACAGTTTAGTCCCTTTAATTACTAAACCTATTAACAACTACCCCGTCTTCGAAAACCGTGATTAGTAACTGTTTTATACAAAGAAGATTCTAAACAACGTTTTCTGAAAAAACACAATGAATTTTAGTCGTACAGTTTGTATTTTTATTACCATTCTTAACCCGTGACAACCTATCACACATCTATTTTTTGAGTGCCAATTAGTGGTAAGTAAATACGTAAAGAACTCCTACGACACGTGTGTTCCCAGAAGAAAAATCAACAATAAATCAGCGATTCAACGCAGACTGAGAAACGTTGGGGTACCTGATATCGGGTACTCCGAAGTGGGCACCCTAAAAGGTTAATTCTTATGACCTTACCCAACGGTAAAGGAGGAAGTTCCCTATAAATCTTACTAGGGAATTTACCTTTCTCCCTAGGCTTACTTTTCTCGACAGAGGAGTTAAAATCACGACGACGGTCTGGTCCTGACTTTCGTCATCTCCGTTTCCTGATTACTAGGGAGGTCCACCAGGTTCTTCACTGGATACCTGTTTTTTAGGGTCTCGGACTTACAGGAGTCCTATACGAAAAAAGTTGGACACGGTGTGACGTGAAAACGAAAGAGGTGTTTCCACTTTGGTACCGAATACCTAATGGAGGGAAGGAAGATTAATTTGTATACATTGATGAGTGATTATAAAATTATAAATTTTATGAGTTCGATTTTTTTTTATAATTCGTTAATTTAAGGAAAGGGAGTCATTTATCTTTTGTGATCTGTACGTACATTCGTTATTCAAACGATCTCATGAATGTCCTGTTAGTATCCTTTGTTTACGGGTTTAGGTTAATCATACGGTCATTTGTGAACAGTGTGTTCCGTTGTTATTATTAATGTTGAATAATAGGATCTCCTTTATATTTTTGGTTCTCCATTAGTTTTATCGGGTTACGTGACATCTCTTTTAGATGGTGTAAGTAAAGAAACGTGACAGTTTATATACTAGGACTTCTTCAAAAAAAAAATTTCATTCTCTTAGGAAGTTTGTTACCTATCATGGTCACCTTTGTAAAAAGTTTCAGACAAGAGGTTTGATAAAGACTCAAATTCCTTGAGACAAAAGATAAGAAAGGAATATAAAAGTTCAAGTATTTTTTAAGGGTCATTTATCTAAAATTAACGTGAATTGTCGTTTAATTGGGAAGGGGGATCTATAAGGTATAATGTAGTACTTTATCTTTTGTTAAGTACAGATCGAACGGAGATTGACCTTCGGTGTCAGATTCTAAAATAAACTTTTCTCGTGCTTCAGGAGGTTATCCAATCCCATTGATTCCATTAAATTTATACCCACTTATGTCCTTTTTTAAGGGTCCAAGGGAATGAGAGAAACAACTTTGGGTAAGAAAACCTTTTAGTAAAAGAACTCCGAAACCTGTTGTTTTACGTAACAGATCTTTAAAATATCGTTATTAATATTTTCTACAGGTAAACTTGGGTAACTCCAGAGTGACTAAAATATTGTGGGTCGTCTGGAGGGACGTCCTCTTGTGATATAAATACACTCGTTATATACGCTGTTAACTCTAGCATTTTAATTTACTGGTGTATCTTGACAGTAAATATACTACTCGCGGATGTATACACTACCGACCAAATAAAACGTCGCAGTCCAACGCAATTTACCAGGTGAGAGTCACTTACAAAAATTAGTGCGTAAAGAAGTGAGAAAGACGTTATAATGTGAACTTCCTGATCATTCGTCAAACGATACTTTACGATTTACCAATGATCGTGACGATAAGACTGTCTTCTCGAGCGATTTTATCTTTATGTCATGTATAACATACGTCAACAAAATACTCCCTGTAATACCAATGATCTTATTGTAAAGTGTTAATGGTTGACGACTCTCTTTTCAGTAATTCTATAAACCGCTCGGTCACGTTAAAAAGTTGTCTCGATATCATGTTCTGGAATCTTGCCGAAGGTATCCCCCTCTGTCCGACAGAGTGTTCTCCTTTTTTTATTCAGAGTTCAGAGATAACAAACTAAATATAGTACAATAAAAGTCTCAGGTCACTCCTTCAATGTCTTACAACAGTCCTCACAGTCTTACTACCCCTTATGAATATATTTTATACACATATAAGTATATGTTATTAAAGACCATATACACACACTAGGACCACACACATTTACTAATTGGAGAACACTATTAACAATCCTGTTACAGTTACATGACTTTGAGTGGAAAAGGACCCCTTTATGAAACCTCTAATTGAACACATAAAATATGTCTATTAAAGAAAAAAAAAATTGACTTTTCTGTAAATACCTACCCCCTGAACTCTCTCATCCCTAGGTGGACATTTGTAAAGCGGGTTTACTCCTCTTATTTTTATTCATCAAACGACATTTGTAAATTGCAAAGGACGGTCCTGATAATCACCAAATTTTTTTTTTTCACCACTATTAAAATATTTACAACAACATCTATACATATAAAATATATATTTTACGTATACGAACTTTATACTTATATACATACGTATATTATATATATTCTATCTATCGAAAAACTAGAGACTTGACTGTTCCTAACAGGACACAATGACGGTTACTATGAAGGTAATGAAGATAAAAATTTTAGTTCTTTTTTGTAGTCGTAAGTGACCTTTGTTTATATGAGACTCAACACGAAGATGCTATTGTTTTTATCTGGTTTAACCTTAATGACTCAGGTCGTACAGTTACACATACCTATGGTTACTTCCGTTCTACTTCGTTGTAGAGGGAAGGGTGACGACACTAGACGAATCATTCCTTTGTGATGGAATGTGTCCCGAGGGTAATCGTTGACAACAAACTCATTTAATGTAAATTTTGGTTACCTTTAGAAAATTATTTATTTCACAGTTTGTCTATAAAATTTAAATGGTCTTTTGATCTAAGATAAGATAAATTATGAAACGTGAAGTCATTTTTCCAAAACTCAAAGAGTGTTTTTAATATATCCTCCCTTTTTCTGTGAGTCAGTTAAGTCAATTTTTTTTTAGTCGTTTGGTCGACTTATGAAGTAAGAAACTACAAAACCACGTATTTCTTTGCGGATTTCCTATACATTGACTGTCTTAGTAGTGCAAGTCCACCGAGTAGTGTTAGTTGAGAATAGATGTAGACCGGGAGACACTGAATAAAAAATAATCGGGCAAAATTGAGGGACAAATGATTATTATTTTGAGTGGTTATAGTAATTCTAACTACACCACACACGTGTAAGTCAGTGATTCAGCACAGATTAAAAATGTTGAGATGTCTGACACTGGGTGGTCCGAGGAGACAGGTACCTTAAAAGGTCCGTTCTTATCACCTCACCCAAAGGTAAAGGGGGAGATCCCTTATAGGGGTCGAGTCCTTAGTTTGGGTTCAAAGGACGTCGAGGACGTAACCGCCCTCCTAAGAAATGGTGATTCGGTGAACCCTTCGGGTTCTAGTCACACCTCTAGTGGAATAAATATTTTCTTCCTTTTGTCAAACCCCGTCGTGGTTCCACTGTTCTTTCTACATATATATATATATATAAATTAACCTTATATCAACGAAATGTTACAACACAATTAAAGACGACATGTCGTTCCATAGTCGGTGTGTATGTGTAAATAGAGGAGTAGGAACCTAAAGAAAGCGTAAATCCAGTGGTGTCTCACAACTCACTTCAGAGGACACTACATGTCATACAAGAGTAATCAATAGATAAAATGTGTATCATAGTCATCACATATATACAGTCAGGGTTAGAAGGTAAGGTAGGGTGGTGTGGGAACAGGGAAGAACCATAGGTATGTAAAGAATAGATACAGACACAGAGATATAGACGAAACTTTTATTCAAATAGATATGATAAAAGATCTAAGGTGTATATACACAATTATATATTATAGACAAAAAGAGAAAGACCGAATGAAGTGGGATATATTATCAAATATCCAGGTAGAAGTAGAAATGTCTACTGGGTCAAAGAAAGGAAAAACACCGACTCGTTATAAGGTAGCATATGCTCCTGGTGTAGAAGAAATAGGTAGGGAGACAAAGACATGTAAATCCAACGAAGGTACAGGGCCCACACCCGAAGTGTCCACTACTCCCCATTTCTTAGACGGATGATTACACCCTCGATGTCTTCCGTACCAAAGTTAGAGTCCAGTCCTTGTGGCAACCTCCTCCTTTACCATTGGGTGAAGTCTTAAGAACGGTCCTATTAGGGTACCCGGGTACTCTGACCTCCTTATGTACCCCAGAGTTTCTCAGTCCGTGATGACTCGTGTGTGCGTGGGGACAGGACCGATATCATTCATCACAACGTTACTTGTGACCCCACGTACATAGAAAAACTTAATACCAAAGAGACTCATATACGGGTCTTCACTCTAACAACCCAGTATACCGTCAAAATAAAAATCAAATTTCCACAACAAGGTTTATCTTCACTACAAAGGATTGTTCTGCTATACAATTGAGAACTGATGACTAAAAGATTGTTAGAGAAAAACTAGGTATATGAAACAAAGTTTATTTGATAATATATCATATAATATGTCTACTGTATTTCATATTAAATAAAATAAATCTTAGTGTTCAAAGAGAGAATGAATGGGAAGGTATAGGGTAGTATCGATGTAAAGAAAGGTCGTCACCGGTTTCCTCAGTCATTTAAAGATCCGGACCTATAAACCTAACACCATCTTACTTTCTTAATCTTTGACAACAGGAAAGTAAGATTAAGAGAGACAGATAGGGTCTAGGTCAGATCTAGGTTATTATCTAGTCTGTAGACACATGTGTCGGTAAGGTAATGGAGTACGTCCTTCCTCAATTGAGGTGAGATATCTTTTTCTACATCCTTTTAGTTGTTGAAGAAGGGGAAGGGGCGAAGGAAAAGAAACAGGAGAAAGAGAAGAAGGGGAAGGAGGAGAAGGAGAAGAAGAAGAGGGAAAGGAGGGGGAGAAAGAGAAAGGTGAACAGAAAAACCGATAAAGAAAAAGACATAGAGGAAGGAGGATTCACCGTGTAGAAGGAGGACGTAAACTTATTCACTTATATGTCTACTTACTTAATCAGTTATCAACCTTATTTATATTCTCCCTTCCTTATCAAACTTAATAACCTTTTATATATAAACCTAATATATAAACTTTATATCAAGGTATCATGTAAAGGATATAATTCGTGTATGTAAATCAATGGAATGTCACCTTTTATAAATGTTCTTATAATACAAAAGGTATATTGTCTATAACTTCTACAATCAGTGGAAACTATTTTTTATAGTCGTGTCACGTCACGTCTTTTAAAATCTCTTTAAAGTCGGGGTCTTCCGTGACAGAAACGGTTTGATTATCCTAAAAAATTATCTCGTCGTCTGTGGAATTTTCACGATTTGTCGTCGGGAATCTTTTTCTGAAATTGTTTTAGGTATGAAGTCAACTTTCTCCCGACACCTTTGGACGGACCATTTGTCTTATCGAAATAAAAAAGGTTCAAAAGGTCCGAACACTGGGACCCCTTTCGAATTAATTTGAGTTACTTCTTTTTTTTAATTTAGTATTTTCAACTTATTCAGTTTTATATTTTATAAGTTAATAATAACGGACAACCCCAAACAAAACATTTATAAAATAAGTGTCAGGTGTGAACCGAAGGAGAAGAGGAGTAGAAAATTCCCAATGGACCCCTTATTTGGGTGCGAAGGGACGAGTCAGCGAACTGAAGGAAATTCAGAAGAATATTAAATAATTTACTACAAAAATCTTTGTATTCATGAAGTGCAAAAGGAAGAATAGCAAAACACACAACAAGAAAAGTGGGAAACTTGTCGACGTTAATCTCTATATTTTTTCTGGGTAAACCTGTAGTCAGGTAGGAAACCCCTAAACCGGTGTTAACAAAGAAAGTACCCCGACGGAGGTCAGGACGTTTATGTCATGTTTTTGTAATGTAATTTACAGGGTTATACTGTATTGAGAGGGTGCTGCCTTTACTTAAAAAAAGTAAGTTATATATCTTTTGGAAGTCATCACCAAGAGTAAATACACTGCGAAAGATTTTATTGTACATCTGTAGTCTAAGTAGGACAATTGAAAAGACAATACATGAACAAATATTTAACACTCACGTTCCACTTATGACTTGATTCAAATTTCTCACAATTTACAATTATTCGACGGTTCCTGGTTCGGATACAACTTTATTTACCCGGATTTCAAATCTATTCTTAATTATGATATAGTGATAACAAAAATTAGTAATAGAACTATTAGTAAGTGGTATAATAGTACTATAAAGTTAAGGTTGTTCTGATGTATCAAAACGGTCATTTGAGTTTAATAATCTTTCACAATCATAGTCTAAGTAGAAAATACTATTTGTATTTTATAAAATATAATGTGAAGTATAATGTTATAGTAAGAATAAACCTCCAACTGAGTTCATAGTAAAATAATTAGTTCAGTACGAAATATCCGGTTACTCTTGTACGACAAGTTTACTGTTCAACGAAAGTTGAATCTAACTAATTAAACTAAGAATGTATAAGTCAGACCAATTTATCCTCCTATTATTCATCGTCACTATTTGTGTGTAAAATAAGATGTCGTAGAGAACCATATACAATTGGCAAAAGTACTGACGGTTGATAAAACCTTACTAGAAAGATACACACTGTTGTAAAGGTGTGGCTCTCAGAGGGGGGGTTTAACCTACGTCTTGGGTCTACGCGATCAAGGGAACGTAAATGTCGGTGTAGTTGGTATGTTCCGTTCTGTTCTGAAAAACCTATACTAGTTGTGATACAGTTCATGTTTCACTACTATGTCTCGAAGGTACAACGACCATGTCAACCTTACTTTCACAGATCACATCTCGATGACGTTTTCGTCACTGAAGATCCCGTACCCTCGTCTTCAAAGTCTTTTCAGTGCAAGGACCAGAAACGAAGAGACGCCACCGACACCGTGGTCACCTCCGAAGAAGTGGTACGGCGAATACTCGGAACAACACTCGTAACGTCCGTGACATTCGTGACGCAAATATACATTCACGTTTATATATAAATTAAAACTTAGTACCAGAGAGGTTGGGAAGACTTCTGAGAGACTCTGTGGATTATAGAAAATTATTTAACAAAAGAAGACAAATTCAGACGGTCTCTCCTAAGACCACGAACGTTGAGTCTTTGGACTGACTATACGTACCGAGTAATATGAGTATTCTTGGAATTTCGAACTTTTAAAGGAAATAGGAGATACTAATACTCTCACCTTCTTTTTATTTGATTGTTATCCATTTAGTTACAAGTGTCCTCAAAAACTTTGGATTCAATACTAGATTAAATTATTTGATATTTTACTGAACCATCTTAGTCATTTTTCATACTTTACTGATTCTTTACCAAAGTTTTTATTAATACATTAGTCTCTGTCGAAGTACACTGGTTCTTCTGACGAAATTTTAAAATTTAACATCAATAAGTTCCCATGTAACTTTTTGAACAATTAGGAGTGACAGACTCCATATTATCGACTCTTAGGGAACGGATTTCCACTTACTCATTTGAACTCTACCCTTTTTTCTACGTTACTATAAATTTAGAGTTGTTCTTCCTTCAGAACTTTTCCGTTTACTATGTATTTTTACTGAAGTTTCTCATACGATATCAAAGGTGAAACTTTTTAGTTATAATTTATTTGTAAATTTCTTTTTTTCACCATTCGTTTTCGTCGTTTGTCTTCAAGAGACTTCTCACTGAGACTTAATACTTTATCATAAAATATGCGGTCTCATCGTTTACTCCTTAAGATTAAACCACGTTGGTTAAGTAGGTAAAGATTAAATGTGAGGAGTGACGCAGTAAGTAACTGATTACGAATTTTACATCTCTACTGATTGTTCTACCGAGAACAAGTAATCCTGTTGAGAACTGTGGTTTTGTCATTACGTTAATAGGGGTTTCGTTGTCTGATAATGGTTTAACTAAATACACGATAGTGATCCTGTGAAAATTTAAGTATCGATTAGTGTACTCATATTATATTTTAAGTTGACTCTTAAGTCTTAAATCGAGACTTTCTTGTAGAGTCGATGTGTGTATTAACGTTCACTTGTAAACTTGTTGACTTTATATAAATCGTCTCTCTTGGTCTCAATTGACTAGTAAGTAGGGGGGTCTTTTGTTTTTAGTTACAAGGATGTACCGAAAACCTTATAGTGTATTTTCTCTCTCCCTTTTTTCGACATGAGACTTCGACTCGTGAGTGTTTTGGATTATAACATAAGTTTAATTTATTTAGTTTTACACTGATAGAAAGATTTTAGACAGTCAACTAAACTATAACTTATAGACTTTAAACTATAAGTTATAAACTATAACTTAAACTCCGGACAATAAGTTTCTACCTTTTAAAACTTGTCCATTAAGTTCTACCTTTTAAGTGTACGTACTTCAAACTTATATTCATCGGATTTTTTACTATTTTACTTTTTTTTTATGTAAGTGGACGAAGTATTTGTCTCTGTAGTGTATATAATACTTTTGTACAAAACGTAGACCGGATAATACAAATTACGATTATAGGTAAACACCCTTTTACGACCCAACATACTCAGTGTTTGACCTTAGTTCTAGTGACCGTCTTTATAGTTGTTGGAGTCTATATGTATACTATGGTGAGATTACCGTCTTTCACGTCTCCTTGGTTTCGTGAAGAAGTACACTCACTTTCTCCTCTCTTTTATCCGACCGAACTTTGAGTTGTAAGTTTTTTAATTCTAGTATCGTAGGTTAGGGTATTGAAGTACCGTTTATCTTTTTCACCTTTTTCATTATCTAAAAGAAGAGAACCCGAGGTTTTAGTGACGTCTGGTACTGACGTCGGTACTTTATTTTTCTACGAACGAAGAATCTTCCTTTCCGTACTGTTTGGATCTGTCACATAAGTTTTCTCGTCTGTAGTGGAACATATTGGTTTCGGTACCTAAAAGGTCAGTAGTACATGTCTACACTCATAACCTGGTATCTCTTTCGACTCGTGGTTTCTTAGTTACAAAAATTAAACACTACGACCTCTTCTAAGTACTCTTAGGGAACCTGACGTTCCTCTAGTTTGGTCAGTTAGGATTTCCTTTAGTTGGGACTTATGAGTAATCTTCCTAACAACGATTTCGACTTCGAGGTTATAAAACCGGTGGACTATCCTTCTCGACTGAGTGACCTTTTCTGGGACTACGACCTTTTCTAACTTCCGGTTTCCTCTTCTCCCACCGTCTCCTACTTAACCAATCTACCTTAGTGACTGTTACCTTACTTAAACTCGTTTGATATCGTCTGTCACCGAAAGGGACTACCGAGTCGACTATTTCTTAGACGGAAGTCACATCCTCTAGGTTCAACCTCAACTCTTCTAGGGGACCTCTTCCATTACCATTAGGCGAGGTCCTAAGAACGGACCTCTTAAGGTACTTATCTCCTCGGACCGTCCGGTGTCAGGTCTCCATCGACTTATCCTGTACTGAATAACTGACTTGTTGTTGTTATCGTTGATACATCTCTATAATTGACCTTAAGAAGGAGGGTAAGGTGTGAGTATCTAAGGAAGTCAAATTGGGGTTTCATATAGAATTTGTAGAGGAGTGGTGGGAGGTGATGGTGAATGTTTTCGATGTGAACTACTCGAGTGGTACTATAGGACAATTCGTTCCTCGTGTCGGTCCACCAATACTCACGTCCGAGAACTCGGCTTGTGAAACTCAAGTTAACGGTCGAAACTTTTGACTATTTGTTTATTAAAGTCCTTTCATTAAATTGAAGATACACGGAATCAAGGGAGTATATGTTTTATCCCAACGATCTATTCACTCTAATGCACGTATATAACGAATCTTATCGTGGACTGTGTATTATAGTTTAAATCGATTATTAACAACAATGGTACAAAATTTAGGTGGTCGGGTCAGGACAGTACCAGTCCACTTCTTCTCATCTCAATCCTTAGTACGTCTCTCACAATCTTATTCTTTCCCTGTCTTGTTTATGAGAGATGGAGGTCGAGGACTCCTTTTCCGTCTACAGTCCCGATAGACTTGGGATTTCGTCCGGACAATAACTGTTAGTGGGTTAAACCGGATTACGAATAGACAAGGAACTTTGAAGTAGGTCCAAGGATCCGATATGGGTAGGGTTATAATTATTTAAGTATGAGTCGTCACATCCTGACGAAGAAATAAAAATACACTTGGTAAAAAATTTCAGAAATAACTTAAACAATGTTATATCAAAAACAAAATACAAAACAAAAAACCCCGAACTCCGTACACCTCTAGAATCAAAGGACTGGTCCGCCTAGTCTGGGGATGAGGACGTGACCTTCCACTTCAGAATTGGTGACCTGACGATCCCAGGGTCGTATCCTGAGAACATATTCGGAAGTCTGTCTTCCATTACTGTGTCTACGGAGTACCCTTCACCTCCCGTAAGCCATTTCGGAACGAGATGGTGTCCTATTTAGATTTCTTTAATCGAACTTTGTAAGGTGACCAACCATCCCGTTACTTTACACATTACGGACAGTATATAAATGACTTAAAGACGATATAAGATCTAGAACGGTGTATATACTAGAGTGAAGGAAAACTTGAGACCTCCTGTCATTATGAGGTTTAGAAGAAAGGACTTACATCACCACTCTAGACAGTTTCTGTAAAAAATTTTTACTTGTATATATGTTACGGTTCTACAGATAAAACAACAAAAATAAGCCAGTACAGGTTGAGAAACGCTAACGTACCTGACGTAGTACGGTCTGGAGGGACAGGAAGTGATAGAGGACTCAAACTGGTTTCAGGACAGGTAACTCAGTCACTACGGTAGGTTGGTAGAGTAGGAGACAACGGGAGAAGAGGAGGACGGAAGTCAGAAAGGGTCGTAGATCTACAGATAATAATCTTGAACACTGTTCTTGTATCGATACTGTCTGTAGTTCTACAGACAACTACGAAGGAGATTATTTTGTCCCGTAGGTTCGTATATTTTCTTCGGACCTAAACCTTAGTTTTCTGGTTTTAAACTTATCAGAACACATGATTATCTACTAGAGTAGTTCAGTGTACCGGAAAACTCTGGAGTTAAAAGAGTAAACAATTTACTCTTTATGACGTAGAACACAGGAACGTCTTAATAAAATTCTTAAGTTACTGTGTTGTTACACTTCCTAAAAATTTTGACAGTTCACGAGGTATTAATAGTCGGTACTTAGATATTGGTAATAAAAATAATAATAAATAAATAATAATAATAATGATACGAATCAACGAGTCAAAACAGACTGAGAAACGCTGTAGTACCTGACATCGGGTGTTCCGAGGAAACAGGTACCCTAAGAGGTCCGTCCTTATGACCTGGTATACACTCGAATAACAAAACCGAACAACAAATCAATGATTCAACACAGGTTGAGAAAACGTTGGGGTATCTGACATATCGAGTAGTCCGAGGAGACAGGTACCCTAGAGGGTCGTTTTTATGACCTCACCCAACGGTAAAGGAAGAGGTCACCTAGAAGGTCCCTACCTTTGGCTCAGAGAAGTAACACCCGTCTAAAAAATGGTTACTCGGTGGTCCCTTCGGATTGGTTTACACTCGTCGAGGGAACATTTATGGGGTGTCAGTAGAATTATATTTCAATAAGAGAGGACTCTCCACATACGAATATATGTCCTTCTATCGAAACTTCAAACGGTAATCATTATCAAGTATCTAAAATCACCTTATAAATAATTAAGATGTTTTTATAAGAAAAAACATTACAAATCACTAATTTTACCAAGTTATAAAGATTTAATTTGGTAACCTCTTTTATTATTTCTTGCTCAACTGTATTGAATGAAAGGGAAAAAAAAATTTAAAGTTCTGTGAAAAAATTGTTCACCTGAAGATCTTAGGATTTCTGTTCTACAGTTTGTGTGTATGTTGAGGATATAATCACATCAATTACGCGAGATTTTGTACTTGGGTCTAATTTTAGTGTCTTTGTTTAAGTCGTGTTTAAACAACAAATCTATTCGACAACTTTCTCTTTTTATTATCGATACAAGAACAGGGTTCAAGACTATTACTGTCACCACCCCTATAGACGGTGAGTTTCTCCGGTTCAACTAAGTTTTCTTGTTAGGATCTTGTCAAAATGTATAAACCAAATTAAAATAATACACTTGAACATACATACTTTAAGACTAATCATAACTCGACTAATAGATCAAACATTTAATGGATCCCTCAAAACCCCAGAGAGTAAGGGGGTCCAGAACTGATAGTCAGTTAAGTTACAATTAATCGGAAAGACGACTTACCACTCATCTTCTTCGTTTTTCAGTGCGTTTTACACAATACGACAGAAGAATAATTGTTTCAGAGTAATCTCTCTTAGACCTTCTTAATCGAACTTAGTAAACATCTAAAGACAGAAAGTAGTATACGCACAAGAATGAATTAAACAGAGTAAATTAATTATTCTAAAATAAAAGAATGACAATTTACGATTCGGATTTCCTAGTTGAGTTTATATAAAATTTAAGGTATTTTTGTACGAATAGATCTTGACTTAGTTACTCGGAAATTTTATAGAAAATGAGATGTATAAAATAGAACATTATGGTTGTTTAATAAATATAAAATAGTACGTGATGTAACTTCCTAACAATGTAAAAAATTCATGATATATTAAGAAGTGTAAGATCTTAAGTAAATTTTGAACTAAAAATTTTTCTACATATATACAACTATATGTCTGTGTATGTAGAACGATTGAATAAAATTTTAGACACATGACAAGACAATCTACTTACGGGTCATAAATAAAAAGTTGACTGTGTAAAATGAACGAAGATAAAAAACGGTAATACTTAATATACTGTTAGTAAGAATATGTACAGAGTAATTCAGTATGTTCTCAGAGAGGTACCACGTGTGAGTCTTCACTTTTAAGATACAACATTTAAGGAAGTTAAAATGATACATAATGACTTTATTAGAGATTTCTTAAACTTGATAAATTGTAAGAACGATCCTCATAGACTTTTAAAGAAAGATTGCAAACAATAACAATGTATAAAAAGTAGAAATGGTCACTACCTATATTTTTCAAAAGAATACCATATCTATACACATATATATGTACGTATACATATATACATATACAATCTTAACCGTTACGATCAGGGAGTAAGTACAGGGTGAGAAACGGTGGGGTACAGGGTGGTCCGAGGAGACAGGTAACTCAAGAGATCCGTTCTGACAACTTCACCCAATGTAAGGGAAGAGGTCCCCTAGAGGGGTTGGGTCCCTAATTTGGACACAGAGGGTGTAATGTCCGTCTAAAAAACTGACAGACTCTGTGGCCCCTGTGTTGATATATATATACACTTAGTCGTTTAATTTTACCTGACTTAAGACAATTAAATTGAGTCTACTGGTAATATAAATGATGACACCCGTCCTTAGGGAGTCTTCTTTACCTCATCGGTAGTACCAGTTGTTTTCTCATACTTTACGTCATGAACCTACGTTAGAGTTTTTACTGTCTTACTAGAGACAAGTAGAGGTTCCGTTTGGTAAGTTATAGTGTCATTAGGTTCAGATACGGGGTTGGTCATTACGACTTCTTCGACTTCAACTTGCCCAGATCCTTCTGGATGTTCTGGAAAATCTTGGTTGTGGGTTTTTTCTACAGGAAAAGTAATATCCCCTGACCTTACGTTTTCATCCTTCAGTTCTTTGTGGACCTCATTGTCCTTTTAAACCGGAACCTTACGCCTTACTTCGTCCCGTTTCTGATTATCTCAAAACGGTTCTTTTACGTGAACAGTATCGTTTGTGGGAGAAGGTTGTTGTGTTCTCTTCTGAGATGTGTACCTGTAGTGGTCTACCAGTTGTGACTTTAGTCTAACTCATATAAGAAACGTCGGTTTCTACCTCTTCGAGATATGTCAGTTGTTTTTGTTCTGGTCCTCGACTGACACCGAGTCTAGTACTTGAGGAATAATGGTTTAAGTCTGAATTTAACTTCTTTCATCCCTTTTGGCGATCTGGTAAGTCCATACTGGATTTAGTTTAGGGAATACTAATATGTCACCTTCACTCTTTATTTAAATTCCCGGATCTAGACTATCTATCTCACGGACTACTTGATGCCTTACTCCAAACACTGTGACATGTCCTCTGTCCCTAGTTCTGGTAAGGGTACCTTTTCTTTACGTTTTTTTCGTTTTACCGATAGACTCCTCCGGAATGTTTCTCGACACACATCCCTTGTTCCATATTTCTTCNTTCCTTTCTATATTCGTAGACTTACGTCTCAAGGTTTCTTATCGTTCTTCTCTATTCTTTCGGAAGGAGTCGCTAGTTACGTTTCTATATCTCCCTTTCTTGTCTTATCCTTTCTGATCTCTAGAGAAGTTCTTTAATCTCTATGGTTCCCTTGTAAAGTACGTTTCTACCGGAGCTATTTCCTGTCTTTACCAGACCTGGATTGTCTTCGTCTTCTATAATCCTTCTCCACCGTTCTTATGTGCCTTCTTGACATGTTTGTCTAGTGTTGGACCTATTAGTACCACACTAGTGAGTAGATCTCGGTCTGTAGGACCTTACACTTCAGTTCACCCGGAATCTTTCGTAGTGATGCTTATTTCGAACACCTCCACTACCTTAAGGTCAACTCGACAAAGTTTGGGATTTTCTACTACGACACTTTCAGGACGTGAGTTATACGGTCGTTTAGACCTTTTGAGTCGTCACCGGTGTCCGGACCTTTTCCAGTCAAAAGTAAGGTTAGGGTTTCTTTCCGTTACGGTTTCTTACGAGTTTGATGGCGTGTTAACGTGAGTAGAGCATACGATCATTTCATTGCGAGTTTCAAGAGGTTCGGTCTGAAGTCGTTATGCACTTGGCACTTGAGGGACTACAAGTTCGACCAAGATCTTTTCCGTCTTCTTGGTCTCTAGTTTAACCGTTGTAGGCGACTTAGTACCTTTTTCGTTCTTAAGGTCTTTTTGTAGAGAAAGACGAAATAACTGATACGGTTTCGGAAACTGATACACCTAGTGTTATTTGACACCTTTTAAGACTCTCTCTACCCTTATAGTCTGGTGGACTGGACGGAGAACTCTTTAGACATACGTCCAGTCCTTCGTTGTCAATCTTGACCTGTACCTTGTTGTCTGACCAAGGTTTATCCTTTTCCTCATGCAGTTCCGACATATGACAGTGGGACGAATAAATTGAAGATACGTCCCATGTAGTACTCTTTGCGACCCGACCTTCTTAGTGTTCGACCTTAGTTCTAACAACCCTCTTTATAGTCATTGGAGTCTATACGTCTACTGTGGTGGGAATACCGTCTTTCACTTCTCCTCGATTTTTCGGAGAACTACTTTCACTTTCTCCTCTTACTTTTTCAACCGAATTTCGAGTTGTAAGTCTTTTACTTCTAGTACCGTAAGCCAGGGTAGTGAAGTACCCTTCATGTACCCCTTTGTCATCTTTATCACAGTCTGAAATAAAACCCCCGAGGTTTTAGTGACGTCTACCACTGACGTCGGTACTTTAACTTTCTACGCATGAGGACTTCTTTTCAATAATGGTTGAATCTATCGTATAAGTTTTCGTCTCTGTAATGAAATGGTCGTTTCCAGACAGATCAGTTCCGATACCAAAACGGTCAGCAGTACATACCTACACTCTCAACCTGACACTTCTTCCGACTCGCGGCTGCTCAACCACGAAAACTTGACACCACAACCTCTTCTGAGAACTCTCAGGGAACTGGACGTTCCTCTAGGTTGGTCAGGTAAGACTTCCTCTAGTCGGGACCCTAAAGAAACCTTCCTTTCTAAGCTATCGACTTCGAGGTCATGAAAACGGTGGAGTACGCTTCCCAACTGAGTACCTTTTCTGAAACTACGACCCTCACTAACCCCCGTCCTCCTCTTCCCCTACTGTCTCCTACTCTATCGACCTACCGTAGTGATTGAACTACCTGTACTTAGACTCACTTGAGACCTTCAACCACTACCTGTCCCTCCGGACCGCACGACGTCAAGTACCTCGGGGTTTCTCAGCCTGTACTGACTCTCTCACTTGACTTGACTTGACTATATATATATATCAACAGTAGTAAATCAGTTGAGTGTAAACTAAGAAACACTGGAGTACCTGACATCAGGTGATTCGAGGAGACAGGAACTCTAAAGGGTCCGTTCTTATACCCTCACACAACGGTAAAGGAAGAGGTCCCCTAGAAGGGTTGTGTCCCTAGTTTAGGTACAGAAGACGTGACCGTCCACCTAATAAATGGTGACTCATGGTCCCTTCGGGTATGCACACACACATATATGTGTGTAATAATTATGATTAGTCAAGTCAAGTCAGCGAGTCAGTACAGACTGAGAAACGTTGGGGTACTTAGCGTCGTAGGGGCCGGAGGGACAGGTAGTGGTAGAGGGCCTCAAGTGAGTCTAAGTGTAGATAGTTCAGTCACTATGGTAGGTCGGTAGAGTAGGAGGCAGTAGGTGAAGAGGACGGGGGTTAGGGAGGGTCGTAGTCTCAGAAAAGGTTACTCAGTTGAGAAGCGTACTCCACCGGTTTCATGACCTCAAAGTCGAAGTCGTAGTAAGGGAGGTTTCTTTAAGTTCCCGACTAGAGGAAGTCTTACCTGACCAACCTAGAGGAACGTCCAGTTCCCTGAGTTCTCAGAAGAGGTTGTGGTGTCAAGTTTTCATAGTTAAGAAGCCGTGAGTCGAAAGAAGTGTCAGGTTGAGAACGTAGGTGTGTACTGATGACCTTTTTGGTATCGGAACTGATCTGGAAACAACCGTTTCATTATAGAGACGAAAAGTTATACGATAGATCCAATGTATCATAATTAATATATATTATATTATATAATATCCATTATATTAGCACACATGTAATGAAAAAATTTTGTCAGAATAGTGTCAAATTAGCGCCCCTTCCCTAAAAGGTATATCGGGACGGGGTGGTGTACACGTAAGAGGGGGTAATTGCAAGGGATGGTCTCCCATATAAACAATTTTAAATCCTTGGGATGTAAATATGTGGTATTAGTGGGTCTCAGTAATAAGATGTAGTTATTCCAAGTGAGAACCACAACATGTAGGATATCCAAACATGTTTACATGTTTACATATACCTGTATACAGACGGTAATACTATAGCATATCTCGTAAATGTGACGGGATTTTTAGGAGACACGAGAAAAATAAGTGGGAGAGGGTTTGGGTGGGTGGTTGGAGACCGTTAGTGATTAGAAAAACAGTAGAGAAACCAAAACGGAATAGGTCTTACAGGATGTCAACCTAAGTATGTCACACATCCGAAATGTCTAACCGAAGAAAGTGAATCATTATACGTAACTTTCAAGAAGGTACAGATAAACACCGAACTATCGAGTAAATAAAAATCATGACCTACTATAAGATAACGTACGTAAGTCAAGTCAAGTCAAGTCAGTGAGTCAGTACAGACTGAGAAACACTGGGGTACTTGGTGTCGTGCGGTCCGGAGGGACAGGTAGTGGTTGAGGGCCTCAGGTGTGTTTGGGTTCAGGTCTTTCGGTCACTACGGTAGGTTGGTAGAGTAGGAGACCGCAGGGGAAGAGGAGGACGGGAGTTAAAAAGGGTCGTAGTCCCAGAAAAGTTTACTCACTCGAGAAGTGTATTCCACCGGTTTTATAACCTCAAAGTTGAAGTTGTAGTCAGTAAGGTTACTTGTAGGTCCTGACTAGAGGAAATCCTACCTGACCAACCTAGAGGAACGTCAGGTTCCCTGAGAGTTCTCAGAAGAGGTTGTGGTGTCAAGTTTTCGTAGTTAAGAAGTCGTGAGTCGAAAGAAATATCAGGTTGAGAGTGTAGGTATGTACTGGTGACCTTTTTGGTATCGGAACTGATCTACCTGGAACAACCGTTTCATTATAGAGACGAAAAATTATACGACAGATCCAACCAGTATTGAAAGGAAGGTTCCCCATTCGCAGAAAATTAAAGTACTGACGTTAGTGGTAAACGTCACTAAACCTCGTGTATTTTTATTCCAGTCGGTGACAAAGGGGTAGATAAACAGTACTTCACTACCCTGACCTACGGTACTGGAATCAAAAGACTTACAACTCGAAGTTCGGTTGAAAAAGTAAGAGGAGAAAGTGAAAGTAGAACTCCGAGAAATCAAGAAGAAGTGAAAGACGGTATTCCCTCCACAGTAGACATATAGACTCCAACAACTATAAAGAGAGTCGTTAGAACTAAGGTCGAACACGAAAGAGGTCGGGTCGTAAAGAGTGCTATATGAGACGTATATTCAATTTATTTGTCCCACTGTTATATGTCGGAACTGTATGAGGAAAAGGATAAACCTTGGTCAGACAACATGGTACAGGTCAAGATTGACAACGAAGGACTGGACGTATGTCTTTCTCACTTCCCTACCTCGGTTTCGTTTTTGTTGTGGGTCAACATTTACCTTGACCAGTATCTTCGTTCCAAGCTACGACATCTCTCGTTATAACGTATCCTTGGACCTTACAATCCAGGTACTTAGTTCCGTTTAACCTTCACCAGTTGTCCGTTAACATACTTATAGGTCGAATAAATGGGTAAATGGGTGACTTTCTGTAAAACTAACACACTTCTTTTTGAACAGAAGAAGGAAACACAGAGAGGAAATGAGAGTGTGGTGTTCGTGTGACTTTTGTAAAGACTAAAAAGACTAGTAACTTACAAACCCCACAGAAGGGTGTGGTTTGTTAAGAGACACTGTGTTCGACCCACAGGTTGTTAAGACTGTGATAGACGGACCTGTTTCTCAGTTAGGTCCTCGGAAAGTCCTCGGGTGGGTCTCAAGAGAGTAATCTCGTTTTCAGTTAGGATCACAAGATTCCCAAAGTCTTCGAGACACGGTCCTTACTTCTGTTTCTGGTTTGTATATATAAAAAAATAATATTTAATTTTATAGTGTTATATGAAAGTTCAAACCCCTTAAATATTTACTTCGACGATATTTATTTAGGTACACGTCCGAACATACACTTGTTTTCAAAAGTTGAGGTAACCCATTTACGGTTACTCTCCCTGACAACCCAGTGTACCGTTCTCATACAAATCAAAATATTCTGTGACAGTTTAACAAGAGGTCTCACCAACATGGTAAAACGTAAGGATGGTCGTTACATACTCTCCAGGTCAACGGGATGTAGGAACGGTCGTAAACCACAAGAATCACGGGACCTGAAACTAATAAGATTATCCACATATCACCATGGAACGATAACAAGATTAGACGTAAAAAGACCACTGTATGCTACAATTCGTAGAAAAGTGTACGAATAAACGGTAGACGTACAGAAACCATATATGTCTATAGAATATATATCTATATACATATCTCTCCTTAGAGAATGTCGAAATTAAATGTAAAGGGACTAATGATCACTTCAGTTCGTACAAAATTAAGTGAATAACCGGTAAATTTAAAAAAGAGAATACTTACTAGATAAGTATGTGAAACGTCTAAGAGTAGTCTTCCACCATCAATAACTTTAAACACACGACGTTTCATATAAGAGAGTGAGATACTGATCAAAAAGGTAAAATAAATGTCAAAGAAAACACGTTTTTCAAAATCAATATTACATCAATTATACACTCGTAAAAGAAAATCCTAAACACAAGAACACGGAACTCATCTATTTAGGAAGGAATGGACTTCCAGTATTTCTATACTAAGATATAAAAAACTTTTCAAAATTTCTTAGATCAAATTGTAACACGTACACCAAATTGTTAAAAGATTGTAGTAAAATAGATTTTCGGGTAGTATCTCCTCCTTTTTTTATGAAGAACCGAACGTAAGAGGTAAACCCCGGCAAATTTAATGTCACTGTCTTCTGTCGAAGTATTCTCCTCTTCTCACATAATTGTACATATAGTCGTATATCATCTCTTCCTTTACCGTCGGGTGAGGTCATAAGAACGGACCTCTTAGGGTACCTGTCTCCTCAGACCGTCCGGTGTCTGACATCCGACCGTTTCTCAACCTGTGCTGCCTCACTGATTCGTGTGTATATAAAGTGTACGTGTTTATCGTTAGTCTCTAATCATTGAAATTCCTTACTATCGTATAATCGTTTCTTGTTATTAAAACATCTCTTCACTGTTCTGTGTCCGGAAACTCGAAGATGTCCACTGTTTGATACCCTTCCGAGGAGGCAGGTACCCTAAAAGGTCCTTTCTCATGACCTCACCCACCGGTAACGGAAGAGGTTCCATTCACGACCAATGATTTTAAATAGTACAAAGAAAGTCACGGTACAGACACGTCTATTTCCAGATCTCGACAAAGATTACTATATTAAAGACAGGATGGGCCGTCTCACCCTTCCCCTCTACGGAAATGTTGGAATACAGGACGAAAAAATTTTTTTGACTTCATATCTAAATATTATGAGAGAATGTCCACATGTTGTATCACTAAAATATAAAGTATCCAATACCATGTAACTTTTAATAATATTTTATAACCGATATAAATGTCACAACATATTATATAGGAACGTCGAATAAAGAAAACACGGAGAACTAAGGACTGGAGATAGTAGGACAAGGAAGGAAGGGAGAGAGGTGACGAAACAAGAGGTACTTAAACAAAGAGAGAACAATATAAACGAAAAAATAGAAAGTCTCAGGTCTGTATTCACCGTTATCTGTCAAAAAACAGAAAGAGACTGAATAAAGTGGTTCTTAATATGTGACGCCCAAGTGGGTACAACAACATTAGCCGTTAGAAAAGAAATAATAACGACTTATTATAAGGTAACATATATTTAATGTTTAAGATGAACATGTATATACATAAATATGTATATATATAAATATGTGTGTGTGTATATACATACAAAGAATGAAATAGGTAAGTGGACAACTACCTATGAACCCAAAGAATGTATAGAACCGATAACATTTGTTACGACGTACTTGTAACTTCACGTACATAAAAAAAGTTTAATCACAAAAGTAAAAGAAGTTATATATGATTCATCTTAACGACCTAGTATACCATCAAGGTACAAATCAAAGTACGAAAGTGACGGGAGATCTTCCCCTCTATTTTATTTATACAAACCGGGAAACTTCAAAACCATTTTGCGTAGAAAAGTCGAATCACAGAAGACTCCGAAACGAGTGAAAGACCAGTACTCCGATAAGACATACATGGGACATAGAATGGTCCTCGGTATCGGTCGAGATCTGAAATTCACCGTTTAGAGTGACGTCAAGGAGAAGAACTTCCACTGAAATCCACGACCTTTGAAGACAAATGAGTAATAGATTTCAGTCCTTCAGGTATAATAGACGAGAGGAGTGTTGAAAGATAAAGAAAAGACAAAGACCGGATCTTTTTACAACGGAAACACAAATTCTTTCCGGTGTAGGAGGACTAAAAGAATAAACTATGAAATGAGTAGAAACTATACAAACATTGTTCACCGTAGTTTCATACTACAAAGTATGAAAATTCGTTTGTGGACATTTTTAAATCAAAAGGAAAAGGTTATCAACTACGGATTTACGTAATTGAAAGATCCTGAGGACATCGTTTCATAGTGTTTGATCCACCAAATTGTGTTGTCTTTAAATAACAGAACATCGAGACCTCCTGTCTACCGGTTATAGTAGACATCCCAGTGTGAAGAAAACTGTGGATTCCGTTATTAGGAAGACACGGAGAAAGATCAAAGACCATTAAACAGTCGTACGACCCATACGGAATCGAACATCGATGTCACATAGTTAGGTGACAGTTTTGACATAAGAGGAGAGAAACAGAGAAAGGAGGAGTATATTCCAATGGTCAAGTCAAGTCACGTCAAGTCAGTAAGTCAGTACAGGCTGAGAAACACTTGGGTATCTGACGTCGTGCGGTCCAAAGGGACAGGTAGTGATTGAGGGTCTCAAATGAGTTTAAGTACAGGTAACTGAGTCACTATGGTAAGTTGATAGAGTAGAAGACAGTAGGGGAAAAGGAGGACGGAAGTTAGAAAGGTCGTAGTCCCTGAAAAAGTCACTCAGTCAAGAAGTGTAGTCCACCGGTTTCATAACCTCAAAGTCGAAGTCGTAGTCAGGAAGGTTACTTATAAGTCCTGACTAAAGGAAATCCTACCTGACCAACCTAGAGGAACGACAGGTTCCTTGAATGTTCTTAGAAGAGGTTGTGACGTCAAGTTTTGTTAGTTAAAGTCACGAGTCGAAAGAAATATCAGGTTGAGAGTGTAGGTATGTACTGATGACCTTTTTGGTATCGAAACTGATCTGTCTGGAAAGAACCGTTTCATTACAGAGAAGAAAAATTATATGACAGATTCAACTAGCATTGAAAAGAAGGTTCCTCGTTCGCAGGAATTCAAGTACCGACGTCAGTGGTAGACGTCACTAAAACCTCTGGTTTTTTTATTTCAGAAAGTGACAAAGGTAACAAAGGGGTGGATAAACAGTACTTCACTACCCTGGTCTACGGTACTAGAGTCAAAAGACTTATAATTCAAAATTCGGTAGAAAAGGGGAGAGGAGAAAGTGAAAGTTCTCCGAGAAATCAAGAGAAAGACGGTATTCCTACCACAGTAGACGTATAGACTCCAATGACTATAAAGAGGATCGTTAGAAATAAGATCGGACACGGGTAGTGAAGTACCCTTTATCTACCCCTTTGTCACCTTTGTCACAGTCTGAAATAAAAAGACCCGAGGTTTTAGTGACGTCTACCACTAACGTCGGTACTTTAATTTTCTGTGAACGAGGAACCTTCTTTTCAATACTGGTTGGATCTATCGTATAAGTTTTCGTCTCTGTAATGAAACGACTGATTCCAGGCAGATCAGTTCCGATACCAAAAGGGACACCAGTACATACCTACACTCTAAACCTGACACTTCTTTCGACTCGCGGTTTCTTAAACTACGAAAACTTGACACCACAACCTCTTCTGAGAACTCTCAGGGAACCTGATGTTCCTCTAGGTTGGTCAGGTAAGACTTCCTCTAGTTGGGACCCTAAAGAAACCTTCCTTACTACGATTTCGACTTTGAGGTCATGAAACCGATGGAGTACACTTCTCAACTGAGTAACCTTTTCTGAGACTACGACCCTCCCCAACCCCCGTCCTCCTCTTCCCCCGCTGGCTCCTACTCTACCGACCTACCGTAGTACCTGAGCTACCTGCACTCAAACTCACTTGAGGCCCTCAACCACTACCTGTCCCTCCGGACCGCACGACGCTAAGTACCCCAGCGTTTCTCAGCCTGTGCTGACTCGCTGAACTTGACTTGACTTGACTTGACTTGATACGAAGTAGGTTACGTCGCAAAGAGTACTACATGACACGTATATTCAATTTATTCATCCCACTGTTATATGTCAGAACTTAGACAAACAGTAAAGGCCACATATTAGCATTCCCTAAAATAAATCCAGTATGGACTTACCAGATCACCAAAAAGGGATGAAAGAATTAAATTCAGACTTAAACTGTTATTCCTCGAGTACTAGACTGGGTGGCAGTCGAGGACCAGAACAAAAACGACTGACATATCTCGAAGAGGCAGAAACCGACGTTTCTTATATTAGTTAGACTAAAACCACAACCGATAGACCACTACAGGGACACATCTCAGAAGAGAACACAACAACCTTCTCCCACAAACGATACTGGTCACACAAGACAACTGTTTTGAGATAGTCGAAAACGGGACGAAGTAAGGAGTAAGGTTCCGGTTTAAACGGACAATGAGGTCCACAAAGAACTGAAGGATGAAAACGTAAGGTCAGGGGATATTACTTTTCCTGTAGAAAAAACCCACAATCAAAATCTTCCGGAAAATCCAGTAGTGTCTTGGTAATTTGAAGTCGAAGAAGTCGTAATGACGAGTCCCGTATCTGAACCTAATGAGACTATAACTTACCAAACGAAACCTTTACTTGTCTCTAGTAAGACAGTAAAAACTCTAACGTAGGTTCATGACGGAAAACCTGAGAAAACAACTGATACTACCGATGAGGTAAAGAAGATTCCCCAACAACAGGTGTCATCATCTATATTACTAGAAGACTCAATTTAAGTGTGTAAGGTCAGGTAAAATCAAGTGAACAAGGATTTTATAACTAAAAGTGAGAACGGTAGAGGACAAACCGGTGAAGGTTAAACGGAACTAAGTACCTGGATTGTAAGGTCCAAGGATACGTTATAACGAGAATGCCGTGACCTGAAATGAAGGTAGTGGGCAGTGTAAGTGTCGACCCACAACAAAAACGAAACCAAGGTAGGGAAGTAAGAAAGACGTCAATAAAGAGGTAAGAAAAGGTCATCATATAACCCGTGGATGGTTGGACACCTCAAATAGAGAGTCACAGGATAGAAAAACGGAAAAGTAGTCCAAGAGTTCCGTTCTTACGACTTAACCAAACGGTAAGGGAAGAGGTCGCCTGTACAAAAACAGTGAACTAATATAGATAATTATCTTTATGGGATAAAGATTTATTCCGGTGTAAATATTCATGACCACAAATCCTATAGTTGTATAGAAGACCCCTCTGTGTTAAGTTGAGTGTTGTTATTCATATACTCCGGTAGATGTTATATACAATTTAAATTATGAGTTCACAAGATATTTGATATATATATGAATAGAAACATATAGATTTATAGATAGTTATATATGTGTGTATCGTTTTTTTTTCTCTCTCTCTCTCTTTCAATCTCTCTACAACTGTGTATAAAGAGATGAAAAGAGAAACGTAGTAGAGTTTAAGACCATAAATAAATAAGTAGGAACCGAACGAAGGGAGGTAAGATGTATAGTTAAAAAGGGAAACTTAAAATTGATATTAGGACTAATATAATAGTTTATTTTCCGTTACAAAATCAAATCCGACACTATCGTTTCACGGTATCTACCCACAGAATATTTAGTGTCTTTAATAAAGAGTCGGAGAGTCAAAACCTTCGACATTCAGACTTTAATATCACGATCGATAATATCACAGTCCAAGGACACTTTCGAGAGAAGATTCCACGTCTGACGATTGAAGAGTAACATATGAGTCCACCGTCTTTCTTCCTCTCAAGAGTCCCAAGACAAAACGATTAGGGTACAAACTCCCTAGGTGATAGTAGTGGATTAATAGAGGGTTTCCAGAGTGGAGGTTATATACTTTAACGACTTATACCTACGAGTTGTAACCTCTAATATAAAGTCGTATACTCAAACCGCCCGAGGTACTTATTAGTAAAGTATTATCCGGTAATTGTCTTTCTTGGTTTTTAAGAATCTTATTAGAAAGTTGGTTTAAGATTTATTATTATTTCTTATATCTCAGGAAAGACTGATCAGTCTAATGGAGGAACATTAAATACTGACGACGACCAAATTTTTTTTCGTCTACTAATTATAACTAACTTATTCTTTACTCTGTATTTTTGAATGGAAGTCATTGCAGTTTTAAAACGCCATTTGATTGTTTAGTCCCTTATGTCGTTGAGATCACATGAATTGTCTTTTTACTTTTTTAACCCTTCGTTTGGAGAAGTTTAGTACCGATTTTACTGGATTTTTTACATACCACCTTATGTCGTATGTATACACACATTACATATCTTTTATATTGATTAATCGATGAATATTTTCTAATGTAGTAGTTATTTATGGATACCTTATGGATAATAGACGTTCTAGACACTTAGTTGAAGAATACATTTTGTAATGTGATTAAAATCCGTATGTTAAATATAATTCTCGAACCCACGTCCGTACACGCCCACCCTTTGTTAAAGAAGATACAGTAATAAATACAGAGTTCTTAACAAAATAACTAAAATTGTTCTTCACAATCAAAGTGATCACTACCTATTTTATAGTTTTAGTTACTATAATTAGATATAATATCAAAGAATAAACAAGGATCACGATAAAACACCCACAGGAAATCACAAAAAAAACACACCGTTTTCATATTCAGGAGGTCCATCTTTTATAAGAGTCTGTAATAGAATACTTATACTCAGTTGTTTCTACGTCACCAAATAAAGTGTATAGTAACTATCTCCAATCAGTTAAACGAAAGTTAAAATGGTTCTGCTTTCACGATAAAGAGAAGGAGTGGACGACCTGGTACGGTCGACCAATCTATAGTTTAGGAATTTTCATGGTTAATTTTATTTTCATCGATTTAGATCTTATTCATTGTTCCACATCGAAACCTTGTCACACTTTTAAATATTCATTAGTAATAGTTGTGGACGTCAGATGAAACGAAACGAATACTACTGAGTAACTGTTATCAGATCATCATCGTGTCATCTGACTTTTCATTTTTCTCTTTTAAGGTTGAAAGAATCACTATTAATTTAAGTTTAAGAGTCATCAATAAAAATTTTGATTGAGTTATATAAAACTATAATTTGACATGGTTGTACAAATAGGAATTTAAAAAGATATTAAGTTGATATTATAGACACTAATACACACCATCTTTTTACAAAAGTTTTTTGATTGATGTTCCATGACTAATTTAGTTGAAATAGTAAACATTTTACTCCTTCATACAGATCGAGTCTTGACATGTATTTTACGGTGAGATTGAGGGTGTGAGTTCCACCTGTAACTAATCCTTCAACACACATACACACATTAGACCCAATATATGTCAGAAGAGATAGTCGGAAACTACATCTAACAGAACAAGAACCTTGGATACTGGACTTTCCTATCAATCGACTGAGAGAGAGGTACATGAGTTATATGATATACCATACTGTCTCTTTCCTATTAACGTTTTTAGTAGTGAACCTTTTCCTTTGTTACCTTAGTCATCAGGGACCGTTACTTCCTGAAACTGTCTTTGTGGTAATCCTTCCAATTGGTGGGACCCCAATCCTTAAAGGTACCAATCTAGTCACAGATGAAAGAACCATCCTTTGGGAGGGGGTAATAGTAATACTGGAAAACGGAAAGGGAGACGTTCACAAAAGTAAAAATCGATAGAACTAACTGTATAAACTTTACCTACAACCTTTTATACGGGAGAGTCCTCGACAGCTAAATGAGAACTTCTTATAAAAGTGACTCATATCTTACGATCATGACGTCCATGGAGGAGAGTCGTTTGACTATGATAATAGGTAACTATAGACAGAAGGTAACACTGACAACTTGTCAGTCTGCAGTGAGATTGATAAGGGGAACTTTATTAAATAGTTGAAGGTAAAAAAACGGAAGTTATTATATAGGAGGAGAAAATATGTACATACATACATAAACGTTAAAATGACCCAATAATTCAGTTCGTAAGTATGACTGAAAGAATATGGTCGACGTAAGATATCATTAGTTCATTAGTGTGTTTAAAATAGAAATACTTTTATACTATTAATTACTTCTTTTATATTTATAGTATAAATAGAATATTGAAGATTAGATGTCCTCTTAAATTCATTACCAATCAAAAGGATGATAACGGTTATTTGTTTAATAGGGTTAAAAATCACCTAATTTGATTATAAAATTATACGAGTATTAAAACATTCAGTCCTTAAGAAAAAAAAAAATGAAATAAAATGAAATGTTAAGCCATAACCAAAACGGTATGTAACTGTACATAGGTGGTGCCCACATGTACGCAAGGGTTTGTACTTGAGGGGAGGGTGGAGGGAGGGGTATTGTAGAGAGACCCAGTAGGGGCACATGGTCGGTGTTCGTACGACATAGGACGTAGCCTGTATCTGACCGCTAAACTAAGAATGTACTATCATATGTACAAAGTTACGGTAAGAGGGTTTAGTAGAGTGGGAGAGGGAGACTCAGGTTTTCAGGTGATATGTGTAGACACAGAAAAAACGACAGAACGTATGTCCCAGCAGTAACGGTAGAAAGATTTAAGGTATATATACACAATCATATAACATAACCACAAAAAGAAAGACCGAATGAAGTGAGACATATTAACCGAGGTCAAAGTAGGTAGAGTAGTCTTGACTAAGTTTACTTACGAAAAATTGCCGACTCATTATGAGGTAACACATATACATGGAGTCGAAAGAATAGGTAAGTAGACGACTACCTGTAGATCCAACAAAGGTACAGGACCGATAATATTTGTCACGACGCTACTTGTAACCCCATGTGCACAGAGAAAGTTACCAAAGGAGGTACACATACGGGTCGCCACCCTAACGACCCAGTATTCCGTCAAGAGAAACGTTAAAAAATTCCTTAGAGGTGTGACAAGAGGTATCACCGACATGATCAAACATAAGGATGGTTGTCAACATCCTCCCAAGGGAAAAGAGGTGTGGGAGAGGTCGTAAATAACGAACGTCTAAAAACCTAGCGTCTGTAAGACTGACCACACTTCACCATGGAGTAACACCAAAACTAAACGTAAAGAGATTATTACTCACTACAACTCGTAGAAAAGTACACAAACAATCGGTAGACATACAGAAGAAACCTCTTTACAGATAAATCAAGAAACCGGGTAAAAAACTAACCCAGCAAATAAAAAGACCTTAACTCGACGTCTTCAACGAACATATAAAAACTCTAATCAACAAACAGTCAACGAAGTAAACGATAATAAAAGAGGGTAAGTCTTCCGACAGAAAAGTGGAACGAATATCAAAGGAAACAACACGTCTTCGAAAATTAAAATTAATCTAGGGTAAACAAATAAAAAAGAAAAGAAAAAAAAATTAAAAACGAAAATAAAGGTCTTAAGACCCTCCACCTAGTGTCTCCTAGGACAACACCAAATACAGCCTCTCACAAAACGGATATAAGAGGAGATCCTCAAAATATCAAAGACCAGAATGCAAATCTAGAAATTAGGTAAAACTCAAATAAAAGTACACGCCACAATCTTTCACTAGATCAAAGTAAGAAAATGGTCACCAACTGGTCAAAAGGGTCGTGGTGAACAATTTCTCTAACAGAAATGAGGTAACATATAAGAACGGAGGAACATTCAGTCCTTAAGAATTTCGTGGACCGACTCATAAAGAGTAAACTGACTCCGATGTAAGATTTCTAGTCAGGACCCACAAGAAACCTTCCTGACTACGATTTCGACTTTGAGGTCATGAAATCTCGGACTTCAGTCCGTTCAACTAAGGAGGTCAAGGTAAGAAGAANGAGACTACGACCCTCCCTAACCCCCGTCCTCCTCTTCCCCTGTTGTCTCCCACTCTACCGACCTACCGTAGTGGCCGAGTTACCTGTTCTCAAACCCACTTGAGGCCCTCAACCACTACCTGTCCCTCCGGACCGTACGACGCTAAGTACCCCAGTGTTTCTCAGCCTATACTGACTCGTTGACTTGACTTGACTTGTCACTAGACTTCTGAGTTGATCTGATTTATAGATTCTGTCAAATGAGTACATCGACTTTCAACTAAAACCGAGAGTTGACTCTCGAGAACCTTGTACTGACTCCATAATTGCTCAGCTAAAAGGTCGCATCGGTAGAGTTTCGTTAGTCTGAACAATACCGTCGACCGAAGGGAATCTCGTCTCGAAGAGTTGGAACCGTGATGACTGTAAAACCCGACATACTGACAAGATTCCCGATAGGTCCCGAAACATCCTACTTTGTCACAGTCTGAAATAAAACCCCCGGAGGTTTTAGTGACGTCTACCATTGACGTCGGTACTTTATTTTCTGTGAAAGAGGAACCTTCCTTTCAATACTGGTTGGATCTATCGCATAAGTTTTCGTCTTTGTACTGAAACGGTTGTTTCCAGGCAGATCAGTTCCGATACCAAAAAGGTCACCAGTACATACCAACACTCTCAACTTGACACTTCTTTCGACTCGCGGCTTCTTAACTACGAAAACTTGACACCACAACCTCTTCTGAGAACTCTCAGGGAACCTGACGTTCCTCTGGGTTGGTCAGGTAAGATTTCCTCTAGTCGGGACCCACAAGAAACCTTCCTTACTACGATTTCGACTTTGAGGTCATGAAACCGGTGAAGTACACTTCTCAACTAAGTAACCCTTTCTGAGACTACGACCCTCCCTAACCCCCGTCCTCCTCTTCCCCTACTGTCTCCTACTCTACCGACCTACCGTAGTGACTGAGCTACCTGCACTCAGACTAACTTGAGGCCCTCAACCACTACCTGTCCCTCCGGACCACACGACGTTAATTACCCCAGTGTTTCTCACCCTGTGCTGAGTCGCTGACTTGACTTGACTTGACTTGATCGGTGTGGAGACAGGAGATAGGTGATCTACCGTGATCTAGTGGGAGAGTTGAAACTGTGTAGTTCATAGACGTCAGTGAGTCGGTGATGGTTGATAAGGGGTCTCCCTCCTCCCCTCACTCTAGTGGAGACCATCCCTTGGTAACGGGATCTCTTTCGCAGGTTTTGGTCGGTTCACCTTCGATGTACCAACAAAGACTGAACCGAAGTTTTCAAAATAACATAATAAAGACGACACAAGATAGCCAATATTCTTTTAGTGATGTCATTCGACTCTAAGTTCCCCTTTCGTGTTTACAGAGTGAAAAATTACCAACCCTCGTAGTCTTGTAAAATTGTACAAAATTTTATCAGTGTTTACCAGTGGTTGTATTTTTCTTTTCCTTTTAACGTTTGGTCACACTTAGACAATCTCGAAGATCTAGATTGATCTTTACATATCTTTTGTGTCCATCATGTAATTTACTGTGAGTCTTATATTACTCATTTTAGGTTATTAGGTCTAGTACCCTTAGATTTTCAATTTTCTGGGTCAAACAGGTCGTTTATTTTAAGTTCAGATTTTTTAATAACTCTTTGGATATCTGATTCTCTTAATTCTCTATATAGTTTGAGACTTTGGATACATAGAAGAAACTTAAGACTGAGTTTATTATATACTTTTTAACACTTTGTTAATAACTTAAACATATAACTGACCTATAAATTACAATTCTTTAATAACAGTGTAAAAGTCGATACTATTACCATAACATTAAAATACATCCTTTTCTAAAGAATATCAAATCTTTATATAAGACTTTACCAACTAAAACTTTACTATACTACGGATCCTAAACGAAGTTTTATTACGTTCTGATCCCATAAGTCTCGTCGATAAAAATTTTTAGTATACTCAAATACTAAGTAACGAGTATCATACATCTTCTACCGGTGATAAAATAAGTGAAAATCTCATTAGTTAAAAAAGTTTAACACTTTACATCCATGTAAAATCATTGTACATTCTCTATAAAAACTTTTAAAACTTTAGTACAAGTTTAATATTTACACAAGTATATGTTTTTAAAAAATTTTACATCTGTAAAAATTCTCTTTTTATCGTTATAGAATTTTGAGTCTCTTTTGGTCACAATTTAAAAATGACAGGGAAAACCGGGATAAGGATACGTACCTGTATTACGTTTATATCGATTATAGTGTGGTCACTTCAGACTGGTAAGTACAAAAAAACAGTCCATAGACTATTTAACGTTTGACTTGGTTCATCACAAAAATATAAAAGAAATAGAATATCTCTTGTCTTTGTATTTCGTCTTTAATATTTTCGACAATGTGGATGAGACAGAGATAATTAATAATCTTTTTAACCTATCTTCGTTAGTATATACGATATGGAAAACCTTTTTGACACAGACCAAGATCAGCCATAGTTACCCACTCAAGAATCAGAGAGGTGAAAAAAAGGAAAATACAGTAAAGGATGATCGATTTCGGTCATGCTTTTATTATTAAGATCCTATTAATATTTTCGAAAATATTAGTCACTTGATAGTTAGTGAACTCGGTAGATTTATCTTGGACCTACTATTAATGTTAAAACAAACCTTCCCTAAGTTTGTAGACTTCCGACTAACCTAAAATACTGGATAACACAGTGTAAGTTCCGACTTAAAGAAAATAAGACAAAGAATTTTATTATTTCATTTACAAGAACGGTAAGATAGTACAAGGTCAATAGAGAATGTGTCACTGTTTGGTGAGGTTTCGAAGTACCACATTTTGTTTTTAAAAAATTACGAGGACCTAGGACGCCTAGACCCTAAGTTCATACCGTATTACCTAAACGAAAAGGGACGAGGTGTCAAAAACTCTAGAAGTATTTTAAGTTTGTTATATTTTTCTATTTTAACTTTATTATATTTATTGTAAAAAATCGACGTTACATTATTTTATTTTTAATTTTGTTTTATTTTATGGGGTTTAGGTTTTGTTTTTTTGTTTTAAAAGTTTGTTAAATATGTTTGGTTTATATTGTAATTATAGATATAGACTATTTCTGGAGTTTTTTTTCTCTTGATATCAGTTAAAGTACCTTGTAATTGCATTTTACTAGAACAACTCTTGTCCCAAAACACAGAATATCCAGCTCAATTATTTTACAAGCTTTATGGAAATATAATTAGATACGAAATTTTCAATAGGAGATTCCAAACCTCTAGTAGATGTCTCTACGGGTCACCTAAGTGGAATGTCTCTATCTATTTGGTGTAATGGTCTCTTCACTTGTAGTACCCGACGAATCCACTCTCTTGTGCCAAGAACTGAGTCACACTTAGGGTTCACCGTTGTCTTCAAAATTGCCAAATAACAAAGACATCTAAAAAAGGGGACGAAACTTAAACAACTAAAAAAAATTAGACTAAAAGTATATTGACCATTCAATAAGGGGTAACCACCGTCGTTACTAACCCTTAAATAAGACACAAGAATATGTTCCCAGTTGTTTTCGAAAACATTTTCCGGTCTATCATTTATAAAATCCAAAACTCTCAGTATATTAAAGAAAAAGTTGATGCGTTAAACCGGTAACATCATATTTTCGTTGGTATCTGTAATACGTTTATGTATCCGTACTGATATACGGTATATGCATATGTATTTTGTTGATACATATCCCTACTTTTAGAATGTTAAAAGTATACAGTCTTATATAATGAAATTAAAAAAAGGGTTAGTGAACTTTTACATTTTAGACAAAATACACTCACTATTTTTTTATACGTCACTCGGTTAGACCGAGTGTCTGATGCCAAAAGGTTGGAGACAAGATCAGTAATGACAGCTTACCATAATCTACAAGTAAGACAATCTACTCTCTTTTCTGTTAGAGTTAATAATCAGAATGACTAATTAACAAATAAAACCCAAGTTGAACTAAAATTTTAAGACATAAGTAACCCTTCTTTCGAGAACCCACACCCTTTGTTACACCAAAATACAAACACAAATGAGACTGGACGCACACTTCAACTTATTGACTACGATACACGAAAGAAAAACAGACAGACATTCATAGAAACACATATGAATTTGTTACGAAAATGCAGAGGGACAAAAGGATGAAGACCTTCGAAAGTTACTTTAGTATGATAAACAGAGTTTTGTTTACACAACCCCAACCAAATATCTCTATTTGTTCGTGTAAACGTTTTATTTTATAAAAAGATTTTCAGGGTCTTTTATTCTTAATTTGACGATTGTAAAATTTACTGAATCTGAAAAATTTTTCAGTAAGAATGTTTTTAACGATCGTGTCTTTGTAAAACTTTTCCTCTGATCAAATTTCAAAAATTAATTTTTTAATTATCGATACAAAGAGAGACTAAATACCCAAAGTGACCACCGAGTGTCAGAAGGGACCACCGAGTGTCCGAAGGGACCACCGAGTCTCCCATTTCTTAGACGGACGTTACACCCTCTGGACTCAAGGTAGGGACACATTCTCTCTAGAGGACCTCTTCCCTTACCGATAGGTGAGGTCATAGGACCGGACCTCTTAAGGTAGCTGACAGATCAAGTACCCTACCCCAGTCTGTACTGACTCGTTGAAAGTGAAGTGACCACCCAGTGATTTCATAATGTGTTCGTATGGAAAACAAAGTGAACCTAAAAATAGTGTATCTTTTACAATCAGACTTTTAGGATTTGAGTATAACCTAAACCTGATGTCTAGCTTATTCGATTGTGAGGATATGTTGCAATTCTAATGCTTTTTATACAAACATAAATTGATTTAATTCAGTAATACGATTCCTTAAAGATATAGTGATCGTTAAATATTACACAATTAACATTATAAATTTTGGAATCTAATTACAATTTAACTCGTTTCATTATCCATTAAGAATCTATATATCTATAAAAGATTTACTCTATTTTATAAAATTGTAAGTAGTTTCTGATTAAATAAAAATATATAAAAACGAAGAATAAACATATAAGATGTCCTCCAAATACCCGAAGAGACCACCGAGTCACCATTTCTTAGACGGACGTTACGTTCTCTGAGTCCAAGGTAGGGATCTGACCCTTCTAGAGGAACTTTTCCTTTACCGTTGGGTGAGATTATAACGGGCCCTTTAGGGTACCTGTCTCCTCGGACCGTCAGGTACCCTAGTGTCTTCTAAGTCCTATACTGAATCGATAATTTTTTGTTGTCCTCCAAATATAGTGACTCCGTACGTAAATAACGGAACTAAATATCACGTACTAAGACTTTTGGGGTTCGATACTTTACATAATATTAAGTGTGAAACAAAGATACTCGAGTGGAGGAACTAAAAGACTAATTCACTTTCACTTTCAACGAGTCAGTACAGGTCGAGAAACACTGGGGTACCTGATATATCATGTACTTTAAGAGGTCCGGTCCTATGACCTCACTCATCGGTAAGGGAAGAGGTCCCCTAGAAGGGTTGGGTCCCTAGTTTGGATCCAGAGGGTGTAACGTCCGTCTAAGAAATAGTCGACTCGGTGTTCCATTTACGATTCAACGAAGTCAGCACAAGATGAGACACGCTGGGGTGTCTGTCGTCGGGTGGTCCGAGGGGGCAGGGACCCTAAAAGGTCCGTTCTTGTGACCTTACCCAACGGTAAAGGAAGAGGTTACGTACTTTCACTTTTAACTTTCACTTCAGCGAGTCAACACAGGCTGAGAATCGTTGGGGTACTTGACGTCGGATGGTCAGGTACCCTAAAAGGTCCGTTCTCATGACCTCATCCCACGGTAACGGAAGAGGCCGGTGTTCCATTTCGGAAGTGGATTTTGTTACCCCGTCACTTACTACAGGGTACTCGTTATTAGACCGGACAGTGGACAAAAACATTTATTTGAAGATAATCTTGTGTCGGTTTGGTAAGTAAATGTATAACGGACACCGACAAAAGTAAGATATTATTGTCTCAACTCCTCAACATTGTCTCTGAGACAACGGGTCTTTAGAATTTTATAAATGATAGAACGGTAAACATCCTTTCTAAGTGTTGGGAATCGATTTTATATTCTTCAGTAAGAAAAGGAAGATACATCAGATGTATCTACCGTCTCTAACACAGAGTGTTCTTCGAAACAGACACAAAATATAATAGAAGTGGTACGGGAACTCTTAATTGTTCTTCGTCAAAAAGCACTACTTTCTCAATTCTAAGGAATGTTGACTCTTAATTGTTCTTTGTCAAAGAAAGACACACTTTCTCGATTCTAACGAGTGTTATCATAAGAAAGGAAGACACAAATAAAAATCTACGACGTGACAGTGTGGGTAATTTAACTATTGAATCACGACAAAAAGTCCGTAAGTACTAGCATAGATAGAATCAGTTTGTGAGTATAAAGGACACTATTGAAAATAAACGAAAGGGTTCTAACTTATATATAAACCTAGAATAAAGAATTAATCTAGGTGTCACCTTCTCGATGTACTTTTCTCAATAATTTGGTCCTCTCTGTGAGTCAGAAGGAATCCAATTTAAACTTACAAAATATTCTTTCGGGTTCTCGACAGAGTTACAAGAAAGATTTGTATTGTAAAAATGGGAGTTCCCTTTCTGATAGAAATGTTTTATCTGTAAATAATACGAGTTAATCTCTTATAATGAGAGGAGGTAAGATAATGATAAAAGTCAATATTTACTTGGTGGTAGTAATTCACCCATAGTAGATGTCTATTAAAAACTATAGGAATTTAAACACGGACTCCCAAGACAACGTTCAACATCTGAACCCAAAACACAGAAGTTGTTCTCTTCATACTCTTGGAGAACTTTTCCTAACAAGTTCTATGACATTTGTTGACCGTTTCTTATCTGAGAACCCATATTCAATGACTCGACTAAAACGAATCTATTGAAAGTCAGGTAAGGTGACCTAACTCAGTCATAATTTTCTTGTTAAAAATCAGGTTTCCATTTTCCGAAGTACTTTAGGTCAGATGACTGGATTTAGGTCGTCTATTCTCAATTAATTCGTCGTAGGTAACTTGACTAATCTTGCAAAAACAGTACCAAAAACAAATCTTATGACAACTAGGGTAAAATCACGAAAAAATTTTTTTGTGACATACTTCTTTAGAAAAGAGGAAAATTTAACAGAGATTGATTTAATTTATCTAACGAAACGTTTAATTCTACTTTGTAAAATTTTACTACAGACGAAGAGTCAGTTGTCTCAAGTCTTTGAGAATCATCCTTAGGAAAGATACCGTTCTCAGTACACGTCTTCAAGTTCATATTAGACAGGAGGAAATATAATTGTCCGTACATACGTACGATTCAACGAAGGCAGCACAGACTGAGAAACTCTAGGACAGCGGTCGGTCCGAGGAGGCAGGTACCCTAAGAGGTCCGTTCTAGTGACTTCACCCAACGGTACGGGAGGAGGTCCCGTAGAAGGACTGGGTCCCTAGCTTGGGAATAGAGAACGTAGAGGATGTAACCGTACACCTAATAAATGGTTATTCCGGTGGACTCTTCGGGGGAAATAATCGTATATCAACGTGTTTGACTAATATATTTGTTCTGGAATGGAATTCGTCGTATCAAGTCTTACTAAAAGTAAGTCAGTCAATATTCAGTGACTGGAGGTTCCTTATCACCGTTCCATCGTCTGATTACCCAAAGATCAAAATGTCCATCATTCCTTCCTGTTGAGGACAGTTCAATTCTTTGAATCGTTTAAGTCCCTTGGAATTATTTTCCCTTCAACGGGGTTCAAAGATATGCATCGTCTATTTTAAGTCACCTCTTCAAAACCCTCCCAAACGTTATGTGTCTTATCTTTCAAAATTTTCAGGTTGGACTGTAAGGAATACTTTTAAAGGTCTCCAAGAAAGATACAGACATCACCGGTGAATGATGACACATGAAGATGTAAACGTTTCATAGAGTTCCTCCAGATGTACCAAATAATAAGAATGACGTGGACATATTTATTATTGGTGTTGGGCATACCCTGTTAAGTAAAACACTAATTATTAGAACCCTCTCTTTAATAAATACTACTGTTCCAAACCCCTTCCCTGATATTGTTTCTTAACACCACTTAAAAATTCGTTTTTTCTGATGATCCACAGATAAGTTACTCTAAGAACCGTACACATCAGTCAGGAGACACTAATAGACTAAGGTACTACCAGACGTACAAACTAATACAAATCTACCAAACGAAGGGACATCTCTAAATGGAATACGTCTGGGCAACTCATAGTCCATAAACGACAGGTATCATTACATTACCAAGGACAAGTATCGTTTTGTTTACGTTGAACTGTCCATTTCTATTCTAATTTAATTATCTGTTCATTCGTTCAACAAACCTCTTCCGTTACCGTGGGGTGAGGTCATGAGAACGGACCTTTTAGGGTACCTACCTCCTCGGACCATCCGACGTCAGGTACCCCAGCGTTTCTCAGCCTGTGCTGACTCGCCGAAGTGAAGGTGAAAAGTGAAAGTACGTAACCTCTTCCTGTACCGTTGGGTGAGGTCACAAGAACGGACCTCTTAGGGTCCCTGTCGCCTCGGCCCACCCGACGGCAGACACCCCAGTGTGTCTCAGTCTGTGCTGACTTCGCTGAATCGTCGTCGTCGTCGTTCGTTCAACAAAACTCTAAAATTTACCAATTCGTTTCTCCATCTAAATTACTTTTTGGAGAATTTCTTAATATACCCCGTCAGTGTGGTTGTCTATAGTTTTGACTGATATTTTAATAATTTTAATTTGAGACCATAACTGTGTCTTTCTCCTTTCATTTCGTTACCTCATTTGGGTTTTGTTTGGATACTTATATACTCTTTGTTATTTAGACCTTAACGTCTAATCACCTCTTTCTACTGTATCTGTTATTTATTTCCAGAGGACGTAACGTCCGTCCAAGAAATGGTCGACTCGGTGTTCCCTTCGAGTTCTTATGACCTCACCCATCGGATAAGGAAGAGGTCTCCTAGAAGGGTTGGGTCCTTAACTTGGTCCCAGAGGACGTAAAGAAACTACAATATTACTCATGGTATTTATAGTGGTATCGGTTATTCCCGACTGGTGTCGTTCAGTACTGAAGTTTCTTAATCACATTGTATTGGAGTTGTTCCCGAAGTAATGTTCTTGGGTAATTCCTGACTAAGTTATTGACTAAGTCATTAAGTGTAAAGGTACTTACGAGAGAGACTTGTTTTGACGCCCATAAATATAAAAGATCAGAAGGAATAACGAAAAGAGGTGGATTTCGAAAAATTATAACCTAACTAGGTTTTGAAGGAAGTCGAAAAATTCATTTTTATTTTCTAGATAAAAAGTAAAAGTGGTTCTTGAAATAACTTGTATAAGTGATAAAACAAAGTGATGGAAAAGGGTAAAAAGTCCGTAGATGTATTAAGATAGAAGAGGTTTGAAAAAATAGAAAAACTTGTTTTTTGACAAGGTCCACAGAAAATGTCAGAAGGTCCCTTAACTTAAAAAGGGTAATTCTCTTAAAACGTTTTTCTGATTTTGTTTACCTTTAGGTTTCCACGTTACAGACCACTTGTACCATCTATTTAGTCTTGAAGAGTCGGTTCGACATTGTCAAGGACGGACCGGTAGTTTCTTTGTACGTCAGAAGACAATAGAACTACCTTCACTTCACTTCAGCGAGTCGGTACAGGTCGAGAAACGCTGGGGTACCTGATATCGGATGGTCCGAGGAGTCAGGTACCCTAAAAGGTCTGTTCTCACGATCTCACCCAACAGTAAAGGAAGAGGTCCCCTAGAAGGGCTGGGTCCCTAGCTTGGGTCTAGAGGTCGTAACATCCGTCTGTGAAATGACAGACTTGATGGTCCCTTCGGGGATAGAACTACCTTCTAATACGTAATCAAGAATTGTAAAAAGTAGTTCACGACGAAAGTCAACCAGATTAACCCTCGACATGATCAACCTTAATTAACGAATCAAAAGTCCTACCTCGAGTATTATCTCCTGACGAAACCCGTTTCTGGCCAGAAACCAAACCGACCACCCAAATAAAGTTAACGGGACATCAGAGAAGGTGAAGTGTCGTGACATGTTATAGATGAAAAGTAGTGGTTATTGTTGACAAAAGTTTTACCTTGTAAAAACAATCCAATTTTATCTCTTAGTGTACGTCTCTATGGTAGTTCTTCCTAATAAAAAAACGTATTAAATACACCTTGAGTTTGTAGTTTCACTACTTATTGTATTGGTGTTAACACGTTTAATAAAAGTTACAAACTAAACCTATAAAACTCATACAGTCGATAGAGGTCGCACCATATTACAACTAACAAGAGTTAATTACAGAGTCAAACTAACGATAGTTGAAGTTGACCAGATAGGTACCTCGTTACAGGTCACTCTTTCGAGATCGTACTTTGAAACGTTTAGTGAAACTGGTGAAGTATTTGACACAAACCAGTTTCGTGGAAGAGGTATGTGACGTGGTTTAAAAGAGAGACAAAGTCAACACAAAAATGGAAAGAACTTTATTATTCCGTTTTTTACGGTCTTCACACCGAAAGAAAGAAGGTGGAAGTTATAAGTTTACCGATGTGTGTGTTTTTAATGGTTAAGACTACAAAAAGATTACGTACGACTATACTTTCGACAGTGTTATGTTAGATCGTTTTAATAAAACTTCAATTTTTGTTGCTTCACCATGATCTGTGCAATGTCTTTTCTTTTTTTTTTTTTGTTACTTGAAAGAATCGTTGGGTTTTATAATTTATAAAGAAACAATTACTCTCACATAGACTAAAATACAAAGAAGTTTGATGAAAGGTCTTTCTTCTCTTACTACATTGATTACTTCATTATATTACTAGACTTAATGTTGACGTCGTTACTTGAAGTCAAGTTAAGAATGTTATCACAGATGATAAAAGTGTATTAGTTAAATGTTTTATTTTGTTATTTGAGTTCATCAGGATACGTATTTTTATTTTCTTGGATTACTGGACGACGAACTCTAGACATACGTCCAGTTCTTCGTTGTCAATCTTGACTTGTATCTTTTGTCTGAACAAGGTTTATCCTTTTCCTCATACAGTTCCGTCATATAACAGTGGGACGAATAAATTGAATTACGTCTCATGTAGTACTCTTTACGACCTGACCTTCTTTGTGTTCGACCTTAGTTCTAACCTTAGTCCTCTTTATAGTTATTGGAGTCTATACGTCTACTATGATGGAAATACCGTCTTTCACTTCTTGATTTCTCGGAGAACTACTTTCACTTTCTCCTCTTACTTTTTCAACCGAATTTCGAGTTGTAAGTCTTTTACTTCTAGTACCGTAGAATCAGGGTAGTCAAGTCAAGTCAAGTTAGTGAGTCAGGACAGATTGAGAAAGGATAGGGTACTTGGCGTCGTACGGTCCGGAGGGACAGGTAGTGGTTGAGGGCCTCAAATGGTTTTGAATACAGGTAACTCAGTCACTACGGTAGTTTGGTAGAGTAGGAGACAGTAGGAGAAGAGGAGGACGGAAGTTAGAAAGGGTTGTAGTCCCAGAAAAGTTTACTCAGTCGAGAAGTGTAGTCCACCGGTTTTATGACCTCAAAGTCGAAATTGTAGTCAATTACTTGTTGGTCCTGGTTAAAGGGTATCCTACCTGACCAACCTAGAGGAACGTCAGGTTTCCTGAGAGTTTTCAGAAGAGGTTGTGGTGTCAAGTTTTCGTAGTTAAGAAGCCGTGAGTCGAAAGAAATATGAGGTTTAGAGTGTAGGTATGTGCTGGTGACCTTTTGGGTATCGGAACTGACCTGCCTGGAAACAACCGTTTCATTACAGAGACGAAGAATTATACGACAGGTTCAACCAGTATTGAAAAGAAGATTCCTCGTTCGGAGAAAATTAAAGTACCCACGTCAGTGGTAGACGTCACTAAAACCTTGGGGTTTTCTACTTCAGACAGTGGCAAAGGTGACAAAGGGGTAGATAAACGGTACTTCACTATCCTGACCTACGGTACTAGAAGCAAAAGACTTACAACTCGAAATTCGGTTGAAAAAGTAAGAGGACAAAATGAAAGTGGATCTCCAAGAAATCAACAAGAAGTGAAAGACGGTATTCCCACCACAGTAGACGTTTGGACTCCAATAACTATAAAGAGGGTCGTTACAACTAAGGTCGGACACGAAGAAGGTCGGGTCGCAAAGAGTACTACATGAGACGTATCTTCAATTTATTCGTCCCACTGTTATATGTCGGAACTACATGAGGAAAAGGATAAACCTTGGTCAGTAACAAGGTACAGGTCAAGATTGACAACGAAGGACCGGACGTATATCCAAAGGGTTCTCCGTCCAGTCCACCAGAACATAAGGGTAGAGGAGGTCTTAAAAGGTGTCAAATAACACTAGGTGTGTCGGTTTCCGAAACCGTATCAGTTATTTCGTCTTTATCTACAATAAGACCTTGAGAGAACGAAAAAACTACTAGGTCACCTACAACCGTTAAACTAGAGACCAAGGAGACGGAAAAGATTTTGGTTGAACTTGTAGACCTTCAAATGTCAAGTATATAACGACTTCGGACGGAACCTCTTAAAACTCGTAATGAAATGATCCACACTCTACTCACGTTAACATGTCATCAAACTCGTAAGAAACCGTAACGGAAAGAAACGTTAATATTACTTTTGACTGAAAAAGGTCAGGACACCGGTGACGACTCAACAGGTTTAAACGACCGTATAACTCACGTAGTGAAAGTATCGAAGCAGAAGGTCTTAAACTTTATCGAGTTGATCTTAAGGTAGTGGAGGTGATCGAAACAAGAATCAAAACGAAGGATTCCGGGTGAAGGAAAGTGTAAGGTCCTACAGACCGAGACCCACTCACTAGTGTGGTAACACTAATAGACCAGGATAGTTATGAACCGTTTATCAACCCCTTTGTTACCTTTGTCATTTTCTGATAAAAACACTCGAGGTTTTAGTGACGTCTACCACTGACGTCGGTACTTTAATTTTCTGTGAATGAGGAACTTTCTTTTCGACACTGGTTGGATCTGTCGTATAATTTTTCGTCTCTGTAGTGAAACGGTTGTTTTCAGGTAGAGTAGTTCCGATACTAAAAAGATTATCAGTAGATACATATACTCTTAACCTGATATTTCTTTCGACTCGTGGTTTGACTACGAAAACTTGGCACCACAACCTCTTGAGAACTCGCAGGGAACCTGACGTTCTTCTAGGTCGGTCAGGTGGGATTTCCTCTAGTCAGGACTCATAAGTGACCTTCCTGACTACAACTTCGACTTTGAGGTTACCAAACCAGTGGACTACACTTCTCGAGTCAACTTTTCTGGGACTACGACCCTTTCTAACTTCCGTCCTCCTCTTGTCCTGCTATCTCCTACTCTACCAACCTACCGTAGTGGCTGAGTTACCTCTACTCAAAACCATTTGAGGCCCATAACCACTGTCTGTCCTTCCGGACTACACAACGTCAGGTACTCCAGTGTTTCTCAACCTGTACTAACTAACTGACTTGACTTGACTTGAGAAGTTCTCAACAGTATAACTATGATAATCAGGTTTATTTTATCAAACATAATATTCGTTTTAGAATTTTTACTATTATATTACAGTCTTACCTAATAAAATTTACTCAATGTATCTGACGTGTTACCAATTGCATCGTTTTATAATCCAGATTTAATAAACTGGGGTCACAGGGGACTTTTCCCGAATGAAGACAACAAACTTATATATCTCGAGTCTATACGATTGGTAAGGTAGATCTTTAATTTTAGTATTTCACGATCTAATTACTTACAAAGATCAATTGAGAATGTTCCGTCTTACCATTTCTGTAACACTTAAACAAAACTGTTTACACTAAACTTAACAAAAGTGGTAAAATTTATAACTCCAACTTCTTTAGTTTATACCACGTGATACATATTAAATGTAATATTAAATATATGTTATTTAAAATAATTTTGTGTCTTACACCAGTTTAATGAATCTATTACAACGATTAACTTCCTTATATTTTTAAAAAATGTTCAAACTTTAATTTTTATTTCGTTGTGAAGTTACATAACTGGAACAAAAGCAACTGTCTGTTTTTAAAATCAACGATCGAAAAGATAGACGAAGTCTAAATATTTGTTATATTGTACTCTAGAAACACATTTCTAAGAAATGCAAAAGTATTTTATACTCTATTAGATGTAGAAAATAATCCGTTAATTTATAAACGACTTCGAAACTGTGTCTCGATAGTAGTTGAATGATTTACTCATCACATTTAGTAAACCGAAAATTTTGTAAAAATTTAAAACCATAATGAATCTTGGTGTTCACCTTGATAGTAGCAAAGGGGGGAAACGTTAATGATATATCAATAATTCTTTATATTTCTTCTTTAAAATAATATGAAATTCAAACCCTGGACTCTTCATTGTTCTTAATAGACTAGGGAGGAGACTTACTAGAGTGTCATATCATTTCTCATTTTCCATAATAATTTATTAATTAACATTAACACTACTCACGTTGACTGGTCCTTATTTCCACGGAACATGATGAGTTATGACTAACTACTACGGTTTGAACCAGACTCTTTACTGGTCTTTTTTTATTTATTTACTTCGTTCCCTTTTATAGAACCTTACCCTCGGACAGATTCCGTCCTTCTTTGTACTTTGAGATCCTTGAACTTTCTCTCGGTAGATGACCCTGGGAGGGAGAACCCCCTCCTTTTAACTTCACCCCAAATAAAGAAAAAAGGTAAAGTCAATGATAGGACCCATTCTGAGGTTAGTAGAAAGGGACTTCATGACATGGGTGGAATTAGTTTTATAAAGACGAATTTAGGTTTCATGTACATCGTTGGTCTTATTAAAAAGGGTCCAAGTGACGATAACACTATTATGTGACATCGTATATTATTATATGAAACCTCTTATATGTCATTCAGGAAATAGATGAACTAGAAGGGAAGAACAAGAAGAGGGAGAACGGGAATGAGTTGAGAGACACTTGAGTGGAGGTGGTCCAGAGGGACTGTGCGTGAGATAAGGTCGATGTACATACGTTCGAGTCAAGGAGTCAGCACAGGTTGAGAAACACGGGGGTACCTGACGTCGTACGGTCCGAAGGGAGAGGAAGTGATAGAGGGACTCAAAAGAGTTTGGGCATATGAAACTGAGGAACTACAGTAGGTTAGTGGGGTATGAGACAACAGAGGAAGAAGAGGGCGGGAGTCAGAAAGGGTCGTAGTACAAGAAAAGGTAACTCATCCGAGAAACGTAGTCCACCGGTTTCATAACATCGGAGTCGAAGTCGTAGTCAGGAAAGTTACTGATAAGTTCCAAATAGAGGAATTCCTAACTGACCAAATTAGAGAAACGACAGATTCCCTGAGAGTTCTCAGAAGGGGTTATGGTGTAAAGTTTTCGTAGTTAAAAAGTCGTAAGTCGGAAGTAATATCAGGTTGAAAGTGTAGACATGGACTGATGACCTTTTCGGTATGGAAACTGACATACCCGGAATATATATATGTGTATTCCGTCACTGAAGTGTAAAGGTCTCCAGGTTCTTAGTACCAACTACCAAATTCCGGACCAGACTTAGACTTCTAGACTTGTGGTACTTGAGGTCACAGGTTCCCGTCCTCTTCTACCCACAAGATCGAATTCGTTTTTCTAGTTGGAACGGGAAGGAGGTAGAAAAATAAGATAAGGTTGGGAGTCTGAGGGACGTAATTGTTAATGGTGAATTTTTACGGATAAGGGACCACCTCAAAATATAGTGGGAGTATAGAGACAAAGGGAAATCTTGTTCAACAGACTGAGAGAATAGTGTTTAAAGAGATGAAGTATGAACTTCGGTACGGTTAGTCCTCAATAAGAATGATGAGAAATGTTTCTGTGGAGACCTACTTCAGTGTTTTCTGAGGACGTAACGATTTGGGTTACTAAGAGTGAAATTGAATAGAAAATCACTGTCCACTATGACAACTAGTGAAAGATGAATAAAAAAAATTTTAGATAAATCAAAACCGACGTGACCCAGAAGTAACAATACGTGCACGAAAGAGACCAAAACCTCTCGTCCCCGATGAGAAGTAACACCACGTGTCCGAAGAGTAACCCTACCGAAGAGAACAATGTCTCGTGTCCGAAATCCACGTGTCCCAGTCATTGACACTACGTACCCGAATCGACGAGGTAGCGTACACGTCAGAAGACCCTGGTCCCTATCTTGAGTATAGGGGACGTAACGGTCCGTCTAAGGATTGGCGACCTGGTGGCCCCCTCAAGGGCTAGTGAAAGATGTAGAACTTTGTAAAGAAGTGTGAAAGTTAGTGTGAAAGGTAAAAGTACTGTGTTTTAATGATTTGTGTCTTAATGGTATACTAGTTCATTAAGGTAGGGAAATATATTTGGGTTTTGTTAACTTTCTTCTCAGAGTTTGTCTATACAAGTGTCGTTACGACGAGTGTTAGTTGGTTTTCGACCTCTGTTGGATTCATAGGTAACTACCTACTTACATATTGTGTTACACCGTATATGTACGTTACTGTACAAGAAGTCGAAAATTTTCCTTTCTTTGAGACTGTGCACGGTATTGTATCCATTTGGAACTCCTGTAATACGACTAACCATAATCGGTCAGTGTTTCCTGTGAATAAAATGCTAAGTGAATGTAATCCATGGAACTCATCATTTTGTGTATCTCTGTCTTTTATCTTATCACCAACGATCCCAAACCCCTCTTTCTTCTTTATTCCCCAATCACAATTGTCCAAGTCTCAAAGACGACACCTCCTACTTGTAGATGACCTCTACTTGCGACCACTACTAAAGTGTTGTTGTACATACATGAATTACGGTATCTTTTACGTGAATATCTACCAATTTTACTTTACCCATTTAAAGATATAATACATATAAAATGGTGTTGATGTTGTTAATTTTTTCTAACGTAAGACTTATATTAAACTTCTGTCTCAGGGTTCAGAGTTACTAAAACGTACCCTTACTTTCTCTTTATACCCTAAGCCAAGTTATTTTATTCACTCTCCTGATATCCTCGACGTCTAGGTCCCCCTTTCTGTGACCAACACTTTTACACTCTGACTTCACTTTGTCGTGGATTAATTTAACGACATTAACTGACTGACGACCGACCTAAAGAATATATATGAAAACAAATTGTAGATTAGAGTTGTGTCTTTTTCAGTAGGAATATTTAAATTCAGTCTCACAGATATGGAAGGGACTTCTCGAGGTGGTCTAGGGGTGGAGTAAGTCTCTTTTCACGTTACCAAAAGAATCCGGACGTCCCGAGGTGCACTGGACAGAGGGATACAAGGAACGGAGAAGAGTAGAAGACAGTGAGGTCGAAGTGAACTGAAGACGTGAGAAAGGGTTAGTGGGGCCGATGAGAGACAGAGAAGTGTAGGAAACTTGAACGACAGAGAAGACGGATTTTCCGAGTGAGGGGGTCGATAACCATACAAATACGACTAAAGTCTTGAGAGAGACACTTATTGTAGAATAATCACTTCGGAAGGACTGTGTTATATCTTATTATCGGGTGGGAAACTCTGGGTAACAGACAAAATAAAAAGATAATGACTAATGGTCACTGTATAAATGAACTTACAAATAAACTGAAGACAGGTAAAAAAGGGAGGTTTCTCACGTTTGGGGTACTCCTGTTCCTATAAGAAGACAAATCAAAGGGTTGTAGAGGTCACGGACTTATAACAATACACTATATACTACCACGGAGACATATAAACAATTCACTGGTTTACTTACTTACTCGAACAACGCTAGTGAGATCTCTACACAGGTCTGGAATAACGAGGAATGAAGAGTAAACATCATTTTAATCTCGACCTTACCGGGACAACAGGAGAGGTGTAAAAAGAAACAAAAGACATATCAAGATTTATATAATATAATGGTTCCACTCTACGACACGACACAAGTCAGTGAAGTCAACACAGACTGAGAAACGTTGGATACGTGACACCGGACGGTCCGACGTGACAGGTACCGTAAGAGGTTCGTTCTTATGACCTCACCAACGACTCGGGGTGAGGTCCCCTAGAAGAGCTGGGTCCTTAGCTTGGGCATAAAGGTCACAGAGGACGTGACGTCGGTCCAAGAAATGGGTGACTCGGTGAGTGATGTGAATTTTATTGTACTTTATAGGTCACTCATAAAAGTATCGCACCTAAAGTAACTAATGTGGGGTGACCATCCAAACTTTACAAGGGGACAAGGAGACATAAAGGATTTTTAAATAATAACTCTGAGTTCTGAATTGGTCTAAGTCCAGACCAAATTCTCACCCCCCTTTATGGTAGAGTCTTCTCTGTCTCACAAGAAGGTAGTCGGTCGTAAAGTTCACAAGAAAATCGGAGCTAGATTAAGGAATGGGTGACTAGGAAATAGTCCTCATATAAGAAAGATAAGTACAAAAATAGTAAAATGATATACCAGTCCATCTCGAAGGGTCCACCACGATCACCATTTCTTGGGTGGACGGTTTCGTCCTCTGTACTCTCTGTGTACCCAAACTAGGAACCCGGTCCTTCTATGAGACCTCCTTCCGTACCGTTGGGTGAGGTCATAAGAACGGACCTCTTAGGGTACCTGTCTATTCGGGTAACCCGATTTCAGATATCCCAGTGTTTCTCAGTCTGTGCTGGCCTTGTTGAATCGTACGTATGTGTGTATGTACCAGTCCATAGGTGTTCATCGAGTGATATATAATTGTATTATCGTGTAAATACAATAGTTTTTATAGTATAAAATATAGACTATGATTTTGAATGAAAAGGGTGAGTTTAAAAAAGGAGTAGAAAATTTTTAAAATAGACAATGCGAAATGAGTAAAATTATCCGTATATTACAGTGTGTTATTCTACGGTACTATATAAACACAGATTACATTATTTACGACATTATAAAACAATCGTGTACACATGTGGATTTGTGACTTAACGAGTCAGGTTGTCCTCCGTGTAAGATTCGAAACGGTCTATCTAAGGGTTTCAGGACTATGTTCAAATTTAAGGGTAGTCGTAACAAGAGAGATGTAGATGTGGTTATGAACCGGAACAGTCCGAAATGTACGAACGACTAGACTCTAAATATGTACGAAATAGTGAAAACAAAAGGAAACATAACGAGACGATTTGTAAAACTAGGAGAAATATATAAACAATCGTAAGTCCCAAGAAGGAGACACTTACTGGACAAGTATTTAGGAATCTCCAAAAAAAAAAAAAAAAATTAGAAAAAGAACAATTGGATCTCCCCGTGAAATAAATAAGACGTTTTGTTAGGAGTCAGTTAATAACGTAACTTTTATCGAAGAAGATCTAAACGGAAAAGTGACACAAACACAACAAAGAACAAAAACAGTTTGGGAAGATAAAGAGGGAATTTTAAACATGAAAGTATCGAACGAATTTTTTGGGAATGGAGGGAATGTCATTATTTTTATTTGAAGAAATAAAAAGAATTTCTAAATCTAAGGAAATGGGTCACAAATCGGTTAGAATAAAAAAGAATACTACACTGTGTGCTTAGAAAAAAAAAGGTACATCTATTGGTTTAGTAGGAGTTTGAATAGTAATTTGTCAGAAAGGAAAGGGGTGACTAAACATTACGGTGGAGACACCAAAGGACCTCCTCCTTTACCGTTGGGTGAGGTCATAAGAACGGACCCTTTAGGGTTCCATCCGATGTGAGGTACCCCAGCGTTTCTCAACCTGTTCGACACCCTGATTCGTTGTGAGACACCAAGTGGTCGAAGAGTCTATTACCGCTCAGGTACAGACCCTGGGGATGAGATAAGGTCAGCACAATAATAGGTGGGAATATACGTTCATGATCAATGTTAAAACCTACTTCTCAAGTATTTCTCCTTTACAAAAATTGATCCTTTTCTGAGTCGATTTGTGCCTACCCGGAGAGTATCGGTGAAGGAGACAAAGATTAGTAGACGATAACTAAATGAGGTCAAAATACTCTAGAGACGTAGGTAAGGGCATAGGATCGCGTAAACGGGTTTAGGATCATAACGACGTTTGTTTGTGTAACATATAAAAGAGAAAGAACTTGTTTAAGGTGTGGATTGTAGGGGGTGGGGTGTCGTCAGATTGACCAGCGGAATGTATAAGTACCGAGTGTGCTGGGGTGCGTACAGTGTCAAGTGGTCGAAGGGACCTAATAAGTGAACCAAAAGAAGGAGGTACTTGTAAAAAAAAGGAAGAACGGACACTTGAGAGTTTATGCACAGTGCTGACTTCTTTGCTTGTATAGTGTTTAGACCCTCGTAAATAAGTTTCCTTATAGACTATTTGTAATTTGTAGACTCCAAGTTTTTAATATGGAATCCGTTTATCACTTCCTTTTAAATGGATATATTAAATTTCCGTTACGTTAGATCATCTTTACTTCTAATGATATTTATAAAGGAAAGATGAGGACAAACTTAAATAGATAACCTGGAGGAAAGATCAGAGACTGTAAAAAAACCGGTTGAATCACGATTATACAGTGGTCAGTTCGGTCGTTGTTGTTCCTTTAGGATAACATCCCCTTTTTTTAATTTCCGAAATTTTATAACAACTAACTCCTTGTATCTTTTGTAGTAAATTTTCGGAAGATTTAATGGTAAGGGAAGCAACGACGATTTAAAGGGAAACAGAGTAAAGTACGTCGACCAGACTTACTACTGTCTCACCAAACACTAATACACCTACTGTAATCCGCGGTCGACTTTACCTGTGATTTCCTTCTTGGGTCGTAGGACGTAGATATTAAGGACGATGTAAACCGTGACGTGGTTGAAATGTTTATACGTCGGGAGGAGGAAAAAAAAAAAAAAAAAGGACATTTAGGGTACCGGCTACTTACGACGATACCGTTGCTTACAGACCTTTCGGTCCCCCCGGTACCGATATTTTTCTCAAAGTCTCGTAGTACCATTGACCCTCGGATCACCGTCTGAGCGTCCGTTGGCATGTGACAAATTGTAGGACAGATCTTCGTTTGTGAAGGTGGTTTAAATAAATGGATACAACAGCTTAGTGAACGATGTCTTAAGTTTCCCGAGAATAACGATACTACCAAAAGTAAAAGTTAATAACATACCAAGTAAGGTTAGTGTGTCCATGTAAAGGTTGTCAATATTCTTCGAAGGATTTTATCTGAAAATCTTTGACTCGTGTCGACAGTTTTATTACAATAGCAGAAGTTCTTAGACAAAGCCTCTATCAATAAGGTTTCTTTAAATTTTCAATATAAGGATATAATCGTGTGATTCATCAAGTATGGTCAAATCATTTAGTTTATAAGGTATGACGATCGAATTATTCTACCCCTCAGTACGTACTTTACTGACGGTCCAATTACTGTATCCCTCGGTACGTACCGTACATAAACGTATATTATCGTGTCTTACAAGAGGATTTAGGAAATTTAATGAGTAGTTAAGAATTTGTCCGTAAATTGATTTAGGGGTAAGTCTTAGTCCTTCTTTCAATTTTTTTTTGTTGTGGATGTATAAACTTCACTACTATAGTCTCGACTCGTTTTGGATTTCCAAATAAACCACAACCTTTAAGATCGGGACCCCTTTCTCAATGTCTAGGCGTTTTTCTTTGTTTATGTAGAGGACTCGGTCGTGTGCGGTCGTAGTCAGACGAAAGGTCCTGACGGAGATCGTGTATATGTCCCTCGTCTCTAGTCTTCAAAGTGGTGATTGGAGTCTTTATTTCTACGTAAAGATTTCGTGATGTTTTGTACATCTGATTTAGATGTCAGTAAGTGACACGTGTTATAAAACTACCGGGATTAAGACTTGTTTTACGTGTCCGAACGAAAGTCAACTGTTGGACATGTAAGTTCCATAATTCCTCTTATAGTAATGAGGGTTTCGTGGAACAAACATTGACCAATACGTTAGAAGGTATGTTTTACTCGTCTAAAGAATGATAGTTTTGTCAAAACTCGTGGTCGACAATGAGCCTCCTTTAGTCTTTTGTAGGTTCAGTGTGTTTCCGATAAAAGCGATAAACTCAGTACCAGATGGTTCTCGAAGTAGTCAGAAGTGTTTATGAGTAACACTCTTCTCTATATGTTTGTCGGAATTTTGGTTTCGGGTAAGTTATTTCTTTTGTACAAAGTCACGTTTCTAAATCCATTAACCAGAAGAAAAGGACGACATAGATCATTATTTCCGTTGATTAACAACAGTTCGTACCTCAGATACAGATCGTGTAGTTCACGTAATAAGACATCGGAGTACTAATAGAAGTTACATGGAAATAGAGGTAAAAATGTCTGTCCCTTTGTCTCGGAGTCTTTTCAATTCATTGCACTAACTTATCTTCGATTACGGTTCTAAATTTCAGAGAAGCCAAAGTTAAATTTAGAGTAAGGGAAGGGTGATTGGTGTGGTATATGGAAAGGTTCCATATAAATAATCGTCTTTAATCGTTTTTGTCTTTAATACATGACTCTCTTATCCCTTTTATCCGAGTTCTTACAATAGAATTTTTACAAGATCGAAACGATCAAAAGAGTGTGACGGTATAGGACACGGTTATGTCTTCTCTCCACTTAAGATTGTGGTCAGCGAAAAGAACCATATCGATAAGGAGGACTCTCAAAACCAACAAAAGTTACCTAACTAATGATCGATTTTATTGGGTTCCCACATAAAACAAGGTTTTTTTTTTATAGAACTTCGTTAAGATTTCACATCTAGACCTTTATATTTCGTTTTCAGGTGAGTGACTGTTGTTTCCTTCCTTCATACATACACTTAGAAATGCATGTCAGTCACCCAACTGTATTTGAGGTACTTCGTTACGAGAGAAAATTTACGTCGTGAAGGAATTGACAGGTAATGCAGATTGACCTTTTACTCTAGGAAGGGGGTTTTTACCCATCGAAAAGACAGTCTATTTTATCATCGGTATCGATCTCGTATACACAGAGACTGATTCCACCAAAACCGTCAGTCGACGACTTTGTATTAAACGTCGTGAATGAATTATAAATAGGTTATTTGTATTTATACTTTCGAAAATTCAACATTTTATATCAAGGCCTTAACATTTTCTTTGTTCTCACAACAAACAAAAAAAAAATTGAACTGAGTATCCAAGGTACATTTCTTTACGTATACATTTACTTCTTTTGTATCTATGGAGTATCTCGTAGTTTATTCCTCTATGTTTTTCAGGTAGACCTCGAGTATCAGATTACTTCTTTTTAAGAACACTTGTAATTGGAAAATCGAAGATGTTATAGGTTTAACCTCGTGTCCCTCTATTTAAATTAGGTCCGTCTCCACCCACCATCCCTCCAACCCCTTCCAAGGGTCCACTGTAGATTCAACTTTTACTGTCCTTCTTATGTTTCCTGAATCCGTCCGTCCACATCCCTCTCCCTCGAATCACACAGTCAGTATGTTAAACCTCATTATGAGTCGGTCCTTTCAAACTCTTAATGTACGTCGAGTCTCCACGGACTACCCCGCTACCAGAAGAGTTATAGGTCCGTCACAAGTTGAGATCTTTTGAGATACTACCGTACTTACAACTTTGTCACGACTCGATTTATTGACAATTTACATCAATGTCGGTCGTACGAAAGACTAGGTTTTCTGTCGACTACTACTACAGTAACCCATTTTAAACTCCAGACTAAAAAGGTTTTTTAGACGTGATGGGCTAGTGAAAGTTTTCTTTTATTTGACTCAATCGATTATCTAATGTGTATTAGAGACAAGGAACATATTAGATGTTGATCAAAAAACGACCAAATCTAAATTGACAAAAAAGAATTTGACATGGATGTGTTTTAACCTAATGTGTACTATGAACTAAGTGTAAATGAATATCAGTCAGATGTGTACAGGACAAAAAGAAGAAAGTTGATAAGTAAGTATAAAACCATTGTATTATTGGTGGTTCTTAGGGTTGTGAAGTTTTGTTTTATACTGGATTAGTCAAGTGAGTGAATCAGTATAGACTGAAAAACACTGGGGTACCTGACGTTGTTCGGTCAGAAGAGACAGATAGTGGTTGAGGTCCTCGAACGAGTCTGAGTACAGGAAACTCAGTCCCTACGGTAGGTTGGTAGAGTAGGAGATGACAGGGGAAGAGGAGGACGGAAGTTAGAAAGGATCGTAGTACCAGAAAAGACTACTCAATCAAGAGGTGTAGTCCACCGGTTTCATAATCTCGAAGTCGACGTCGTAGTCAGGAAGGTTACTTATAAGTCCTGACTAAAGGAAATCCTACCTGACCGACTTAGAGGAAGGTCAGGTTCCCTGAGAGTTCTCAGAAGCGGTTGTAGTGTCAAGTTTTCGTAGTCAAGAAACCGTGAGTCGAAAGAAATATCAGGTTGAGAGTGTACGTACGTACTGATGACCTTTTTGGTATCGGAACTGATCTACCTGGAAACAACCGTTTTATTACAGAGACGAAAAATTATACGACAGACCCAACCAGTATTGAAAAGAAAGTTCCTCATTCGCAGAAAATTAAAGTACCGACGTCAGTGGTAGACCTCACCAAAACCTCGGGGGGTTTTATTTCAGACGGTGACAAAGGTGGCAAAGGGGGCAAAGGGGTAGATAAACGGTACTTCAATGCCCTGGCCTACGGTTTGACCTGTCGATGTACATTTTCTTACTTTAATCTTGTTAGAAATTACGGTGTATGTCTTTATTTCAGTTTGCCTAACTTCTGGATTTATGTTAGTTATAATATTTTGAGGATTTCCTTTTGTATCCGTCCTGTGTGAAACTGTATTTAAAGTCGTTATAGAAAGAACTAGGTAAAACGTCTCGTTATTTTATTTTTGTTTTATTCGTTTACCCTATATTAATTTGAATTGCGAAAACGTGTCGTTTCGTTTTTATTTGTTTCACTTTTGTGTAAGATGTCTTACCCTCTTTCATAAAGGTTTTTTATGATGACCCTTCCCTAATCAAAGGTTTTATATGTTTATGTGTTTTATATGTTTGTCGAATATATGAAATTATATATATTTTTATTGGGTTAGTTTTTACCCGTTTTCTGGATTTGTCTGTAAAGAGGTTTCTTTTGTATGTCTACCGGTCGTCCGTGTATTTTTCTACGAATTATAGTGATTATTAATCTCTTTACTTTTAGTTTTGATGTTACATCATAGAGTGGAATGTGAGTAGTCTTACTGGTAGTAATTTTTCGGACGTTTATTATTTACAATCGCTCGCACATCTCTTTTTCTTGGAGGATGTGACAATCATCCTTACATTTAACCATGTGGGTGATGCCTTTTGTCATATCTCCTAGGAAGTTTTTGATTTTTATCTCAATGGTATCCTAAGACGTTAGGTGAGGACCCTTATATAAGTCTCTTTTGATGTTAAGTTTTTGTATGTACGTGGAGTCACAAGTATTTTTGTGATAAAAATTATCGGTTCGGTTCTGTATTTTTGTTAGGTTCACAGGTAACTGTCTATTTACCTACTTCTTCTATACCACACGCACATATATGTATATATATTTTACCTTTAAATCAGTTGGTATTTTTTCTGACTTTATTACGGTAAACGTAATAGTATAATTCACTTCATTTAGTCTGTCTCTTTCTGTTTATAGTATATAGTGAATATCCACCTTAGATTTCTTTTACTTTGTTTCCTTGAGTAAATGTTTTGTCTGAGTGTTTGTGTCTTTTGTTTGTATATCAACGGTTTCCCATATATCGTCCCCCGATAGGGGAAACCATATCCCCTCCTTATTTAATCCTCAAACCCTAATTGTATATGTGTGATGTTATATATTCTGTCTATTGGTTCTTCCTGGATAACATATCGTTTCACCAATGTAAGTTATAGAATATTTTTGGATGTTACCTTTTTTTTAGAGTTTTTCTTATATATGTACATAGTCAAGTCAAGTCGAGTCAACGAGTAAGTACAGGCTGAGAAACACTGGGGTACTTGGCGTCGTGCGGTCCGAAGGGACAGGTAGTGGTTGAGGGCCTCAGGTGGGTTTGGGTACAGGTAACTCGTCCACTACGGTAGGTTGGTAGAGTAGAAGACANATATATATATATATATATATATATATATATTTATATGTATATCTGACTTAGTCAAACGACTGATAGATTTAATTAATATGAACTAAATTTTTATAAATTTTTAGTTAACTTGATGTGTGATTTTTATATGACATACTACGAAATTTTTATTTTAATGTGTACATTAATTTTTAAAACTTTACTGTCAGTATTTGTCCTTGTGTACCATTGAGTAAAATATATATTAAGTAATCTTACCCAAAGTAATTTTATATATAACACTAGGAATATTTAATTAAATTCGAATATCTATTAGTCTTTTTTTGGTGGAATATTGAGTGGGGTGTATAAGAACAGTCAATTAAAATTATTGATGAGTTATAAAAAAATTAGTTACGGAAAAAACGAGTCTAGTCGATCTCAAACAAAACCGACAAACGTTTATTTTTGGGATTGATCACGTTAAAGGTTTCGACATTTTATTCGATGTTCCTAATAATATGTTGTGATATCAGTGACACACCTAGTGTTATTTGACACCTTTTAAGACTTTCTCTACCCTTATGGTCTGGTGGACTGGACGGAGAACTCTTTAGAAACATACGTCCAGTCCTTCGTTGTCAATCTTGACCTGTACCTTGTTGTCTGACCAAGGTTTATCCTTTTCCTCATGCAGTTCCGACATATAACAGTGGGACGAATAAAATGAAGATACGTCTCATGTAGTACTCTTTGCGACCTGTCCTTCTTTGTGTTCGACCTTAGTTCTAACGGCCCTCTTTATAGTTATTGGAGTCTATACGTCTACTGTGGTGGGAATACCGTCTTTCACTTCTCCTCGATTTTTCGGAGAACTACTTTCACCTTCTCCTCTCACTTTTTCAACCGAATTTTGAGTTGTAAGTCTTTTGTTTCTAGTACCGTAGACCAGGGTAGTGAAGTACCCTTTATCTACCCCTTTGTCATCTTTGTCACAGTCTGAAATAAAAGAACGTGAGGTTTTAGTGACGTCTACCACTGACGTCGGTACTTTAATTCTCTGCGAATGAGGAAACTTCTTTTCAATACTGGTTGGATCTGTCATATAAGCTTTCGTCTCTGTAATGAAACGGCTGATTCCAGACAGATCAGTTCCGATACCAAAAAGGACACCAGTACATACCTACACTCTCAACCTGACACTTCTTTCGACTCGCGGCTTCCTAACTACGCAAACTTGACACCACAACCTCTTCTGAGAACTTCCAGGGAACCTGACGTTCCTCTAGGTTGGTCAGGTAAGACTTCCTCTAGTCGGGACCCTAAAGAAACCTTCCTTACTACGATTTCGACTTCAAGGTCATGAAACCAGTGGAGTACGCTTCTTAACTGAGTAACCTTTTCTGAGACTACGACCCTCCCTAACCCCCGTCCTCTTCTTCCCCTGCTGGCTCCTACTCTACCGACCTACCGTAGTGCCTGAGCTACCTGCACTCAGACTCACTTGAGGTCTTCTACCACTACCTGTCTCTCCGGACCGCACGACGCTAAGTACCCCAGCGTTTCTCGGCCTGTGCTCACTCGCTGACTTGACTTGACTTGACTATCAGTTATAAAACATTATTGATATTTACCTCATATTGCAAATGTTAAATACTGATTGACATACTATGTGGTCGTTGTATTATAAAACCTTGTTTATATGAAGGTAATTTTTTTTTTCTTCTTTTTATTTTCTTTGACATTTTTTGAACTTTCTTCCATCTTCTCTTTCCTTTTTTATTTCTTTTGACCCTTTGGTATTATTTGTATTTTTTGGTATTATTTGGTTTTTTTGGTCTTTTGTCATACCGTCTTTACACAGGTTTATATGATCATTCATGTTATTTACACCTCTGGACACAAGTTAGGGCCCCAACCCTTCTAGCGGACCTCTTCCTTTACCGTTGGGTGAGGGCATAAGAACGGACCTTGTAGAGTACCTGTCTCCTCGGACCGTCCGATGTCATGGACCTGAGTGTCTCAGGCTGACTCACTGATCGTCTCGTACGTGCGTCTCGTACGAGTGTCTCGACAGGACTCAGTCCCGTTCTCCCGACCCAAAAATTTAGAGTCTTTCTACACCGGTACCCGGTCCACATAGAGGACTGACTCTGTTAAAGACTTCTTCCAACTGACGACCGTTATGAGAGTCGTCGACCCCACTGTTCAGAAAAGGTTTCTTCGTAGATTCTTCGTGTAGTATCGTGGGAGTGTTAATATCTACTGGTTTAAATCGTATACGCTTCTACCCTTTCAAGTCCCCTTTTTTTTACAAATGAATTAGTGTTATTTTTGTAAAACACTCCATTTGGTAAAAGAATTCCAACCATAAGGGTATCCAATTGGAAAGTGACTAGACTCGACTTGAATACATATTAAGTGTTCGTGCTCCAAGGAGCCCCCTTTTGGTATCTGGTACGGGAGGTGTAGTTCGTCGAACTCTTCGTATACCCCTGAATTCGATAGTTTGGAAGAACAACAGAATTATGGGGTAAGTCCAAAGTGGAGTCTCTAAAAGTAGTTCGTGGGTATATTAGACTTTTTTATTGTCCGGTCAGTATAATTTTGGACTCTCTCTACCAAGGTAAAGAACCCACTAAATTAATGATGGATCGTAAATTATAATGAACCTTTACGTCCGTCACTTCTTGACCCATTTCATTACTTCGTAGAAAGTACTAACGAGTTTATAATTCACATAGGTAGTAACGGTTTTCTACCCCTGGTTTTTTTAGTCTCCGTCTTAAACAAATTTCTAGTTTCATTCTAGATATTCCAATTGACAGTTCCATTCTTCGTATATAGATTTGTTTTTTCTTCTTTTTATGATAAGATTTTTTATAGTTTGGTCGAACGTAATAAGGGTAAAGACATGTTTACACAAATACTCGTACATAATTTCATCTTTTTAGTATCAACTTATAGATGAGTATATATCCCAATAGATACTCTATAATTGACTTATTTTCGTTTTTGTTCAACTTTCCTTTACACATATAATACGATGATAAGACCACTATTTTATTAGTTGGTTGGTTTTGATATAAAAAGACATAAATACACGAATATACGTAAATACACTCGTTCATCTTTTCGTTCTGATCATTATACTCTTACACACTATTAACCGTAAAATAGTGTAGAAACGACGTATAACAAAGTTATACCTGATAAGTAAAAACTCAACTTTTTGTGTCCTTCTTTAAGTATGTTTACTTTCTTTTGTATCTTGTTGTGTATCTAGGTTAAGTATTTCATCCTTAGAATCCCGACAAAAAATTTTTCATCGAGATACTCGGTTTTGTGGAAAGTTCCTCGAACCACACCTTTTTATTCGTATATACTATGTCCTTATTTCTCAAAAAGAAAAAACAGATATCGTACACCATGTTAGAATTGGATTCTTCGTTAGACTCGATTAGTCGGACAGGATAAGTATACCCCGGTAAGTCTCATCTTGTTTATAAATGGTTTTTACCATGTTACTGGACTCCTTTTATTAATTTCTTACTAAAAATACTTAATGATCCAACCAAACCTATCTTCTATAAACAAAATCTAAAAACGGAATATTCCATTTAACCAAGTCATTCACGACGAGATATCCGGATTTCTAAATGTTTTCTTACATTATAATATCTTTTTATACTTCTTTCTCGAAAAGACCTACCCCCTTAAGATTACCCTCCTTTTAAATATTATAGGTCACCTATTTACTCTCTATAACCTAATCGACTACCAGATTCTCTATAACCTAATCGACTACTAGATGTCACCTGATTAAATTTTCTACTATATTCTGGTAACACTTTTAAGGAATTTCCTAAGTATTCACCTAATATAAAACATTCGCCTTTTTTGACTTGTACTCTTTCTACAAACCTAATAATTAATATGGTTTTAGAAATTTATATAATCTTATTTAATTTTAGTTTACCCTGACACATGTATTTTGAGATAGTTTAAAGAGGGTCACAACCCTTCTCAATTTCAATTATTATTATTAAAATTTACAGGAGTTTACAGTACAAAGNTTTAGAAATTTATATAATCTTATTTAATTTTAGTTTACCCTGGCACATGTATTTTGAGATAGTTTAAAGAGGGTCACAACCCTTCTCAATTTCAATTATTATTATTAAAATTTACAGGAGTTTACAGTACAAAGCATCAAGTGTTGAACTAAATTACACTTTTAAAAGAAAGTTTTCACTTATCACGTATTAGTACAAGGTATCTCGAAAGACATAGTTTTTATAGATGATGTTAGTCACGACCGAATGAATAGACAGAAGATGTATCGGTCCGGAGGTCAAACCTACTTAAATCACATGCTCATTTGGATAAAAGAATTTTTACTCCGGTTATATATTCTTCTTTTAAGATAATCCCTTCTCGTGGATATTAGAATCGACTTACTAGATTTTTGTAATGTAGGTGAAAAGTACTTTACTTTTGGTGTCCTGAAGTATTTAAGAAGGAAACACCTCTTGTTGAACCACGTAGACTTTCGTACTAGGTAGATATGTTATGTACTTTTGTTGACCTTTGTCTGCACGTTTGGTCGGTTTCGTTCCGCTCTAGGGTGACACGTTTGGACTTAGGGTACGTCTGTTAAAGTTCTAATAAATAACGTGGAACCACAATGTCCCTTACTTCTGTTGATTAACACGTATTGGTAAAAAGTTTACCGAAGGTATAGTTTTTACAGATAATTTAAGTCGTGATGAAGAAAAAGGACTGAGGGTCAAATAGGTTCAGAGGTCAACTGTAACTAAATAAAAAGTACATTTCATAACCCAGAACGTCACACGGGTCGTGAAACGGTTCGTACGAATGTTCAGTATATTAGGTCAGAGATCATGTCTGAAAGAAAGGTAAAAGTCAAGTCAAGTAAAGTCAGCGAGTCAACACAAACTGAGAAACTCTGGGGTACCTGACGTCGTATGGTTCGGAGGTACAGGTAGTGGTTCAGGGCCTCAAATGGGTTTGAGTAGAGGTAACTCAGCCACTACGGTAGGTTGGTAAAGTAGGAGACAGCAGGGGAAGAGAAGGACGGAAGTTAGAAAGGGTCGTAGTGACAGAAAAGTTTACTCAGTCGAGAAACGTAGTTAGTCGGTTTCATAACCTCAAAGTCGAATTCGTAGTCAGGAAGGTTACTTGTGGGACCTGACTAGAGGAAATCTTACCTGACCAACCTAGAGGAACGTCAGGTTCCCTGAGAGTTCTCGTAAGAGGTTGTGGTGTCAATTTCGTAGTTAAGAAGTCACGAGTCAAAAGAAATATCAGGTTGAGAGTGTAGGTATGCACTGATGACCTTTTTGGTATCGGAACTGATCTACCTTGAAACAATCGTTTCATTACAGAGACGAAAAATTATACGACAGAGAGGTAAAATGTTTACTCATTTGACTCCCGTTCTTTATAAGTCGTGAGACAGGTTCCAGTATGTTGGTTAATTACTGATCGGACCCAGTATCGAGTCAACCATTTCCTAAGTGGACGTTACGTCCTCTGGGGTTAAGGTAAGGACCCAACCCTTCTAGGGGACCTCTCCCCTTTCCGATGGGTGAGGTCATAAGACCGGACCTCTCAACGACCGTAACGAACAATTTATTTGGTAAGAAAGGACAACATAATTCAAAAATTGAAAACAAACTGTGATTTAAGTACTTGTGTGACCGTAGACAAAGACCCTAGAACAGTAAAACCTAGGGTATGATAGAGTTTTCGTGTTCTCCGTGGTTAAAAGACGGTCTGAGACAGTGAATCGTTTGTATGTAACTCACATTGTACCTTATTCTCAATACTTTTATGTTTTTTCCCACCATTGAGGAGGGTAGTCCAGAATGTCGAACATCCCCCATTGTCCCACTATAGTATGTGTATGTATTTCACAATTAGTTGTTATGGTACACAATAGAAAGTACCGTTCTGTTTTATACATCCTCTTTGTCGACCACTATCTACCAAACTTTAGTCTTCACTTGTATCATATCTGACATTACACGTCTCCTTTAAACCTCGTTCCCCTTGACTGTATCGGGAACTTTACTTTAATCTGCTGATTATGGTCTTAGGTCCTCGAGACTTATAAACTCGTACGTCTAGGGAGAGTAAAACACTGATATCCTTTTTAGTCTTTTATGATAATACTACAATCGTAGTATCGTTTATGAACGATGGTTAGTCATTTTTACGTATTAGAATTTCATTGTAAGTTATAACTACCGAGTTAATAAGGATAAAACCAGAATTTATATAAATAAAAAACTTAATACTATCACGAAATTTTTAAGATCAAAGTATCGTAATTTTTTCAGTAGGTTTCGTTTATATTCGTAGAGTGACTTACCACTCTATGTTGATCAGACGGAAGTAGGTAAATACATTTTAAGATCCCGTGTATCCTTGTCCTCTCAAGTCCTGAGTCCGAACCGAAAACGAAGACAAAGAAAAGTGGACACTACACACTTCTGACGACGGGGAACAACATCTCCATCAGGTAGTACTGCGGTAATTATCTAGAGTGGTCTTATTCTAAAGTAATGACACCTATAACCTGTTCCGGGACGGTCTTCCGGAAGTTATGGGATACCTATTCTACACGATTCAGGGGTTTAATCCATGTACGCAGAAACCCGTTTTTAAACTCCCAAATATGACCCAAACTCCTCGAGACTAGTTCTACAAAGGGACCCCACTGTTTGGGTATTAACGTGAATAGTCGAGATCCGATGGAACTAATTACGTTGGAAGACACTAAATAGTGGGTCTGATAAAAATTTGTCCACGAGAGGAGTAACATTATCTGATCTCTATAAGTTCTTACGGGTATACCCGAACAAAATCAATAAGTAAACCACTTTAAAGGACTCCTGTGTAATGTTCGATTTTTTTTTTTTTTTTTTTTTTTCAGTAAAACATCGATGGACCCTAATCAACTATAGTCTGACCTACAAAAGTCGGGTTGGAGGAATTACGAAATTTTCCTTCAAAGACGAAAAAGAAGGACAATAAGAGGCTGGTGATGTGTACTTAGGACTGTAAGTTTCGAAAACCCATTCCGTCACAGACGGTCTAGTGAGGTGAGAGGTGACACACACTCACACACACAGACGCACACACACACACACATACGAGTCAGTGAGTCAGTTCAGTATAGGATGAGAAACACTGGGGTACCTGACGTCGGGAGGTCCAAGGAGACAGGTACCCTAAAGGGTCCGTTCTTATGACCACACTCAACGGTACTAGAGGAGGTCCCCTAGAAGGACTGGGACCCTAACTTGGGTACAAAGAACACAGGGGACGTAACTGTCTGTCTAAGAAATGGTGAAACAATGGACCCTTCGAGGGTAAGTAAATTCAAAACTTCACTCATCGACCCTCTTCCCTCTATGGTATCTTTACCTCTTCCACCCGTAAAAGTCAACCCCGTATCTCTGTAACTCCGAGGACACCCGTAACTTCACCGCTACAACTCACTCGTTAATTTTTAATTTGGTATTTTTCAAATGGAGGAGTCCTTTACACGATGGAAGATCCCCGGTAAGATACTATATTGTGTTTCGACGAAAAGGACAGGAGGTTAACATGCAGATTCTTTTGACAAGGGAAAACATCCTTTCCGAGTCCTATATACAACCCTATTCCCGTCTCCAGTCTCCTTTTGTTGAGGTTCCTATCTAGACCTAGTAAGGTAAAGAGGATTTTTTGCTCCGAACCGAGTTGTTAGTGGTGGAGGGACATTTAAATTTAAACAACACTTTTAGACCCCGAACATTAATGGACTTCCTATCTTGGAGGACACAAGGAGTAATGGATACACTTCTCTTTTAGACTTCTATAAACTCTAGATCGTAAAGAGTCAAACCTTTTACCACTGTCTGTTCCTTTGGGAGTAATCGTACAGGTAAAACGTAAAGTTTATCTTCCTTCCCCCACAAGTTTTGACTCGGACGATTTCGAAATTTCGTAGGGAATTAATGCACAAACCATTACGGACTTTCCGACTCCTCAGGGACTTTTTTTTTTCTTTTTTTTTTTTTTTCTCACGACTGATTTAAAGATACGGAAAACTCCCATCTATCCTTCTTACGTTTCTTAGAATTTCAGAGTCCCACCTTCCTCCGACGTTTCCACTAAATAATGAGAGGTTAGGAAGTGACACCGCTCCTATCCTATCTCCTCGCCCCTTCCGATACTTTTACCAGGGTTTCGCTACCCCAAGAGAGGAGAAAATTTGTCGGTAGAATGGTCCTCGGGGTGTCGGAAGGACCGTCCGACGAGGTCGTAGATGACTGACTACCAGTTTTAAGTACAAAGAGTAGAGTGGATTTATCAAGTCTCGATTATTAAGTAAGAGAAACCCGATAATTACTATTTGGTAAACATTTCTGTCCGAATTTAAGATTTGCCATATCTCGTTTGATACTCTACCTTCACAGTCCATGTCTCTGAAACTCTTTACAAAGGAATAAAGAAAAATTAGGAAGGAAAACAGAATGTGTTTGGGAAAAAAGGGGAGAAGAGGGAAAATGAGTAAATAGTAGAATAAGTAGTTAATGTCATAATGAAACACAATTGTTCTATGATAGTCAAAGTTTCGAAAATCGTTATAAGTAAAAAAACTTGTATCTGTAATTTCACCCACAGACTCATAGAACTCTGTCGGTTATAAAGGATCGTAATAGATTAACTTATTAAGATTATAATCTTCATAGATTGTAATCTTACGATAAACGATATTCTTGAAAAGTACATTTAACAGATCTAATTTTTGTTTACTCTACAAGTACATACCGTCTTTGGTAGTGTTATAACATCTTATTAATAGGAAGTTAATTTTTATTTTATTTTAATCTTTTTTTATTCTTTCGGAATGGTTCTTTTAACTGAAATAGTACGATATAGAATAGTCATAGGACAGGGGTGACCGGTGGGTGTAGGAGAATGAGAGTGATTCGGTACTGATAAAGGGTAGGAGTAACAAGAGAGGGTAAGTAAGATGAGTCGTAGAGGAAGACCAGGTGGGTGGTACTTGTGGGTAGAAGAGGATCGTCCAAGGAGGTGTCAGTGACAAGTTGTGCACTTTGAAGTGTAGATCACAAAGAGAGTACGGAGAGTAAAAGTGAACGTGAACGATAATGAAAAAGGATGGACTGGGAAAGACCCCACTAATAGTCTCGTACTGAGAGGAATGAGTCGACGTCTTATATTGACGGTAGATGTAGAGGGGGGTTTAAGTTATCACTAATTTTTCTTTATTTTGTTAACATTCTCTATAACGGACATCATATATCAAGATAGTTAGATCTGGATACTTATAATTAGGAAAAAATCAGTACTTTGGGAAACTCTTAGACGACTTTTGATCTTTGAAATCTTTTCATGTAACGACGACGACGATTCAGTGAAGTCAGTACAGGCTGAGACACGCTGGGGTATCTACCGTCGGGTGGTCCGAGGGGTCAGGGACCCTAAGAGGTCCGTTCTTGTGATCTCACCCAACGGTAACGGAAGAGGTTTCTTTTCCTGTGTGATAACACATATATAAGTTTAGTCCCACACACCTAGGGACAGTGATCCAATCCGTGAAGATCCACTTGATTACATGTAGAACCTGACTCTACCGGTTAATCTTTAGTACCAGGGGTTTGTCGTAGTAAACACCCTAAGACCTTAGCTAGAGTGACTTGTCGAGGGATTACAATTCGGGTGTGATGTACTGACCTTTTGTGGGGTTCTTGTGGTGGGTTCTTTCAACAAGCCAACAACTCAGTACAGACTGAGGCACTAGAGTACCTGACGTCGTACGGTCTGAGGAAAAAGGAGGTGACAGAGGACCTCAAACGAGATTCAGTACAGGAAACTCAGCCACTACGATAGATTTGGTAAAGTAGGATACGGCGGGAGAAGAGGAAAACGGAAGGTAGAAAGGGTCATAATCCCAGAAAAGGTCACTCAACCGATTAACGTAGTCCATTGGTTTCATAACCATGAACTCTAACGTCAATTTCTTCTTAATATTAACTCCTCGCACGGGTGAGTGAGTATGGAGAAAGTCCAAGTCTTTAGGACCAAAGAAAGTAAGGGTCCTTTGGAACGGTCCGTGTGAGGGTGGACAATTGAGACGACGAACGGAAACGAGGAAGCGTCTAGACGTCTCAACTGTGGATTCCAAGTGTAAGCGAAAGACCTCCAAAAAGGAGTCGATGGTGAAAGAGTCACTCCGGTGGGATAAAATCTTACCTTTCCTAAAGGTGAGAGGTGTACTAAGGTAAAGAGAAGGAACAAAATGAAAGGGAATAACAACAAATCAGTGAGTCAGCACAGGTAGAGAAAACACTGGGATACCTGATATCGAACGGTCCGAGGAGATAGGTACCCTAAAGGTCCGTTCTTATACCGGTAAAGGAAGAGGTTCCCTAGAAGGACTGGGTCCCTGACTTGGGTCCAAGTACGTTATCGTCCACCTAAGAAATGACGACTCGGTGAAATGAAGAAAATAACGGACAGAGGAAGGTGGTTTACTCCTCTTGTAAGACAAAACAAGTGACCGGATGAGAGTCGGGGATCTTATTACGAACTGTCTTCTACGAGTCTATAAACAACTTGCTCATTTACTTGTTTTTCTACTTCCGTAGGAAGAAAGATCGACGGACGGTCCTTCGAGTCCTATTTTAAAAGTCAACTAGTTATATTACACATATAGTGAAACACCATACGTAAAAACATAAGTCGAATGAGGACCGAAGTAAAATAAAAAAGGTAGGAAAATACGGAAAAGAGAGTAAAAAAGTCAGTGTATAAAACAGGAAAAAAACACACACACAATATATATTAAAATAGTTGGGGAAGTTTAGACAAAATGTTCTCCGTACCTTAAGTACGTAATAAAAAGTAAGTAGTAGTAGAGGAGAGAAGTAAAAAAACAGATAAACATATAAAATCTTACAAAGAGCGTGATAAAAGATAGTAGAGGTGATAAAACGAAAAAAAATCGGTATAGAAAACATATCTTTGTACACAGGATCGTATGTTCATTTCCAACGTCAGACACTATCTATCTATCTACTATCTGTCTATCTCTCTATCTCTATATATCTATCTATATCTCTAGGACTTAAACGCAATGAAACTTATATTAATGTCTCCTGTTTAAACATTTACAGTAAGACCTTTCAAAGAAGGCTGAACCTCTTTGAAGACATTTAGACATTATTGTTGACGTGATCTTTATATCTTTATTCAAGACGTGTCACTTTAAAAATAAAACTTTGAATTGATTTTTATTTTAGAGGAAAAGATCGTAAGATCACTTTTACTAGTAGGTTTCCCGAAAAGAGAGGAGTACACTGAGTTACTCCACACAAAGATTTTGACAGAGGTGGTTTCACGGGTATTTCCGTCTTTCCCTCTCGTTCACATGTAGTCGTCCTGAAATTTCTGAACATACAAGAGAATTTTTATGTATACTTCGACCGAAAGATAATGTAAAATGTATGCCTATTATGAAATTTAAGTCTCTTCCGTTACCATTAGGTGAGGTCATGAGAACGGACCTTTTAGGGTACCTGCCTCCTCGGACCACCCGACGTCAGGTACACCAACGATTCTCAACCTGTCCTGACTCGCTGAAGTGAAAGTGAAAAGTGAAAGTATGTAACCTCTTCCTTTACCGTTGGGTGAGGTCACAAGAACGGACCTGTTAGGGGTGCTGCCCCCCTCGGACCACCCAACGGTAGATACCCCAACGTGTCTCAGTCTCTGCTAGCTTCGTAGAAGGTACTAGAACTAGAAAATGGATTAAGGGTATTATCCTTCAGTCGCGTGGAATAAGATTCTCATTCACCTGATTATTATAAATGGATTTAGGATTTTACATGAATTTCCTTACCTGACTCTTTTTACATCCTCCCCACGACCGTAAATGACTTAAGGATATTATATAGTCGTACTAGTAATTACTAGAATAAATTATAAACATGACTAAGGTACTCTAAAGACTACAATAAGAGTTTACTCCTGTGCATTCGATCTACAACCAATTGAACGGGACTAAGTGTGACGATCTTTTACCGTTACTATAAATCTTCAAACTCAAATAAATCAAAGTTTTAGGTATTAAAAAGTACTGTAACTCCAGTGGAGAAACCAGAGTTATCGTAAATAGAGAGAATTTTTCTCTTTTTGTTTACGTGGACAATCAAGATTTTTGTCTTTACCATTAGTTGTAACTATGGCTGAAACACAAAAGTACAAAATAGTTGTTTCCTTCGGTCAACATAAAGAAACGTTGTCAAAAAGAGATACGACGAAAGATAAATGGTTCTTCACAGTACAGTGATTTCTTACTTTTCAACCTTCTCTTCTTTACTTCTTCGATGAAGTACTGGACATCGAACTCGATGACGGTCTGATAAATGTAGATAGACCTTAACCGACTTTCAACTCATTATATATATTACATAGTGTATGTAATAATATACACACACACACACACACACACAGACAAGACAATAAAAAGTTTACAAGTTTCTCTGATACGACACACGGAACAGTGAAATCAGTACAGGTTGAGACGCTGGGATACCTGAGATCGGACAGTCCGAGGAGACAGGAACCCTAAGAAGTCCGTTCTTATGACCTCACCCAACGGTACGAGATGAAATCCCCTAGAAGACCTGGGTCCCAAGTTTGGACGTAAAGAAATATAGAGGACGTAATGTCCACCTAAGAAATGGTGATTGTTTTAAGTAAATTTATGTTTTACGTAAAATGACTTAAGTCTTATCAAAAACCTGGAACTCATAAAAGGAGAGAGTTACTTATAATATCATATTGACTATTGTGTCTATATTATTTTTTATCATAAAATGAAATCTTTCTCCAAAATTACGATTAATTCCAGTACTCCCTGACGATCTAAAAAAAAATTCTTCCTTAAAACAAGGTACACCAAAAGTCTTCATGTGATTTAAATGAAAGCATGATAAGACGTGAATTAGATAGAGGTCTTTCTAAAACTTCATGTACCACCTAAATTAGGGTAATTAGAAACCTTTATACTACTCACCAAGTCAAAGACTAAAAAGTATTAGTCGACAAGATTGACATTCTATAATGACGGAATATCCCTGTAGACGACCATCTATTTATTTCCAGACCCTGTTATTTTGTGACGGAAGAGTCACAAACGGTCCCGTAACCAGACTCCGACATCGGAAAGAGCATACGTAGACGAAGTCTATCATGTACCGACAATTTTAAGATTCATTTATAAGATAGTAAAGTGTCAGGATAAGAAGAGTCCAGTGTATTTTGAACGGAAATAATGTTTATACGTAAGAAGAGTGTCATCTAAGTGTACACATAAATTAAAAATAGAGGTCTGACTGGTATACAATAGGACTTTTGGAGTCCAAAAGACCTTCGCATACACGAGACCCCGTCTACCGTACTTTTGACATCGGGAACCTCAAGTGTGAGAGGTAGCATTCGGTAGTGGACAAGACGATGGACGAAACCTAAAGGTCTAGGAGTACTTTGTACGTTCTCTTTTCTTTTTGGTGAAAGAGTGTAACGTCTTTGTTTTCATTTCATTTAAACTATTACAATAATTACAGAGTTTGAAAGTTTGAGATTAAAAAAGTACCCCACCCCCCCTTCGAAGAATTATTAAAATCGTCATTCAACTTTGTAAGAAGAGGGTGAGTCGGTGTGTTCCAATAGGTCGTTATTAGTCGACATCGATTCATTAATAGTGGAATGTAAACTTTTTCCTAATGGACTACTTTCATTTCGTTGACCATCATAATAAAGATGATTTGAATTGGTAGCGGTCCTTCTACTTTATTAAATAAAAGAATCCCACAAAGTGACTTGTTCCTAGCGGAAGTATGAGGTAGAAACCTTTTCGTCTTGACACAATTTAGTATATAACATCTGAATTTTGATTTAACGGGTATTTTCAGTTATAATGGTTCTTATATCACCTCGTCGAATAAGTACGGTGAAGAAATTTGAGTGACGTGTAATTACACGATTACACTGTCTTTTATTAGTAGTACACGGAAGGGTCACGAAAAAGAGATAACAAATATATACATATAAAAATTTCGTCCATCTTCTAACAAAGTAGTCAATTTCGTAAGGGACGGTTTTCTTCGCTGTATTAGTAATTGATTAATGTTGATTTATTATCGTATCAAGTAAAACTGTTCAATTGTGTGTAAGACAATTCTCAACTTTCGAGTTCTTTCTCTTATTACTTCGATAATGTGAGTGTTTTAGAAGTCTCGGTTATACCCTTTATTTGCGAAACTCTCAAAAGTGGTTGGTGTACAGAAAGAAAATGGGAGAACGAGAATGACCCATTTTCCGTAAACCTAAATACAATTGTAAAATGTTATTGTGTGATTCGATAGTTGAATAAAAAGGACTAAAATTGGTTAGTATTTGGTATCTTAGATGACTGTAAGTTTCAAAGTTATACGACTTTAGTAGCAAAACCGACAACGGGGGTCACGGTTACTTCGTCGTTCTATGTGTACCACTGAGAGTCTACACTTTGCTTATTCCTTTTCGCTCAGTTCTCTCCTTTTAGTCACAAAGGTTTACATTAGGTCAAACAAAGTCTTCGGTTTTGTTTGTGTTTCTGTACGGACTTTACCGTACAATCGTCATAACAGAGACTCCTCGTAGTATGGGATTGACTTTTTATCGAAAATTTTTAATTACGTTTTAATTTAATACATAAAACACTAAAGAATTTGTTACTGAGTTAAAAAAAAAAAATGATATGGTCACAGACTACTTACTAGTCACAGATTAGTAAGGGTCAGAGGAGTGTATGTAAGGTAGTTTTAAGACTTTTCTTTTATTAACTCTTATAAAAAGATTTTAGACAGGAAATATTTCGAGTATTTTCCTATTAATTCCTTCTCAAAGAGGTCAGAACATCCGTCATATCTAAGAAGATCGAGTCTATTCCACTGATTTGTTTTCCTTAATCATGTCCCATTTGTTGTACTTACATCCATATCTTATAGTTTAATAACAACAAAAAATAAATGAATAACATCGATATAAAGGATATAACGTCGATATAGGCATGGAAAGGTGGAATTGAGGTGATAGTACTTTGAAGTATGATCTGAAGATTTCAACCAGTCAAAGTAAAATGACGATCTCTTTACTCCTTTCTCTCCCATATGTTGTTTCTGATGACCCGGAACATGATTTGTAATCTTTGGTTAATGTTATATTATCTTCATCAATCAGTAAATTATATAATGAAAAACGTTGAACCCATACCCCGTTATTTTAAACAAGTTGTTTACCAATATGTAAAAAGAACTCTCTCTGTTTACTTAGTAATAAATCGTATATGGTTTTTCCTTAAGTTTTCTTTTTTTTTTTTTTTTGAAGACTTCCACCCTACTCTAGGTGTGTAAGTGTTTGGTGTTTTTTTACATCTTTCTTAAATTAAATAAATGGAAAGATCAAACCGTGTTTACAGGATGTCGATTAATAGTACTCTATAACGGACCTTTAATTGGTCAGTACAACGCAAAGATAGAGGTCTAAATGTTAATCATTACGATAATTACACCAAGGACATGAATCGCAATGATTAATATAACGATACTTGATTACCACAATTTTTATCGTTATCGGTAGTTGATGGTTAATTACGAATTACTCTCGTATATTTCGGACCGTAACATTACTTAAAGTTTTAATAACAACGAACACAATGAGAACAGTAACACGTTTTTACCCACATTGGTCATTGGTGACTTCATCCCGTAACTAACTTTCGTATCAATGATGTGACGACGTCCTTTTAGTTCTTTATTTACTGAGGGACTTCCTTATACCCCAAGAGTTCCGTTCTCATGATTTCACCAAACGGTAAGGGAAGAGGTCACCGGGTGTAAAACAATCTTGAGAGGTGGTACTGGGTAGGCAGAACCCACCGGGATGTTCCGTACCGAGTGTCAAAGTAACTCAATCTGTTCCGACACCAGGTACACTAGTCAAACCAGTCAAAAGGCACTAAATCCAAAAGTAAGACATACGGAAGACTACCTATTCCCATTCTCCAAGCACCTTCGATTAATTACCCTCTCTGACTGTCACCCCCTTAGACCCAGAACAAGATTACCCGTCCCGGTACGAGTCATTTAAAATTAGGTTAAAAGACGACCACTCGTCCTGACACAAGGGAGGGACAACAAACCGGACTCCGGTTTGATACCATCCCGGACTGGGTCGTCGTCCGGTGACAGTTGGATACGGAGACGACCTCTGAGGACCTGTGAGTGTCCGTTTGGACCGAGTCTACCTGTCCCTTCGGACCGTACAACGTCAGGTACCCCAGTGTTTAACTCGTTGACTTGACTCCTTTATGTATGAGGTAAAATGGGAATCTTAAGTTGAGTGGACAATCCCTTCTTAGAAAGGATCTATGTGTTGTAGTTTTCGTTGACATTGTGTTAAACGTTTCTATAAACTTTAGGTGTTTATTTTTCCCTTTACAAAATTTTTGTTAAAAAAACTTTTCCTTCAAAATACCTCCTTAGTAAGTTGTTTAGTAGAGAGGATCTTAATATCTTCTGTCTTATAGGGTCTTCAAGTGATAATAGTCTTCCGCATAAATTTTATTCTTATGGGACATAATGGATCTTATCCGATTCAATATGACGTCATTGTTTGGGATAGCCGTCGAATTGTATATTTTAAATAAAGAACGAGTGTAGAATACAGGTCGTGGTAGTGAATCCCCGATGACGGGTGACGTCAATGAGGATAATAATCTCATGAGGGACAGTGCATGAGGTTACTAGAAGTCTCTCTTAAACCTGTTACCACGGGAGACATGATGAAGATACGTCTTCACTGTATAGTGAAATCTTCTAATAAGTGACCTCTTTTGTTTAGTGTACTGATACAGATTCATTTCCATTACTTCTTGCCATGGGTCTTCTTATTGTCGACTTTATACTCACATGGTGGAGTACAAAATCAAGAAACCGTGATAAAATCACTGATATCGTTCTTCTCTTACAGATACTCTTGAAGTGATCTCTTGACGGATCACCACCCCCTTGTAATCATCTTGTGGTTATGTGGAGAAACTCAAAGGTATTAATACAAACTAAAACAGTGATTTTTCAGTAAAGGTTGTCACCTAATCACTCTTATGGGATAATCATATGTCATAACGTCAGATAATTTACGTTTATATAGAAAAGTTGAAGTCTTTGCGTGAAATTATAAAATGGAACTGTAGTTGGAAAAATTGGGGACTTACTCACTTTCAGTGAATCAGCACGGACTGAGACGTCGGAGTACCTGATATCAGGGGTCCGAGAAGACACGTACCTTGAGAGATCCGTTCTTATGACCTCACCCATCAGTAAGGGAAGAGGTCCCCTAGAAAGGTTGGGTCCCTAGTTTGGACCCAGAGGACGTGACGTTCATCTAAGAAATGACAGACACTGTGGTCCCTTTCAGGATCAGTTCTGACATCATATAAGTTCTTGTCCTTTGTCGTCTTCAATGGTATTTTACCCCATTTTTTTTCCTCATTAAATCGGTTATTTCTCAGAGGGTTACACGTGAACATACACACTCGTATAAGACTTTGGTCGTGTCCTCAGACGAATGTCTTAGGTATGATTGTTACCGTTATTCTGTGATTTCTTTTGATTTATTCTGTGATTCTCCTGAGTGTCCTGAGTTAATGGTGTAAATGTTTAGATATGAAATAACGTCCTTTTAGCATTTTTATATTGTAGTCATAATTTGATTCCTATACGTAGTCTCGGTTCCAACGGAGTGTCGTTTCCCAGGGTTCTCCGAGGGACACCTAAGGTTAACAGGAAAAAGAGGTCCCGGTAGGACCTTCTTGAAAGAGAGAATTTAGTCCTTGGAAATTGTTCCTATATTTTGTAAAACCTTTATCCGAGGGGTTTTACCTTAGAATCGACCACGAAGATTGTGGGGTGACCAGTCCATCCGTATCGGAACGATACACTCGTCAGGTTTGTCATTCGGGTGCCCATGGTTTTGGTCCAAGTTTCGTGTTTATAACTACAATAGTTATTTGATATATACAACTGTTCGACCGTGTTTGACGGGACTTTGAACACAGTCTTGGTACCAATATTTGGTGATGACGATTAGTCCCAACTCCGGAGGGTATACCGGGTAATCATTTCTTAGACGCATGTTACGTATTCTGTATCCAAGTCAGGGACCCAGTCCTTCTAAGAGACTTCATCTTTTACCGTTGGATGGGTAACGGACCTCTTAGGGTACCCATCTCCTCGGAGTACCCGATCTCAGGTATCCCAACATCTCAGTCTGTGTTTCCTTCACTGAACGGACGTGTGTAGTTCCAATAAAAATTTACAGTAGAGTTTTTATATGTTCGTTGAATACGTCGAGTTAAGGTCTTTTTATTTGCTGGGTTAGTTTTTTACCCGGTTTCTTGATTTATCTGTAAAGAGGTTTCTTCTGTATGCCTACCGATTGTTTGTGTACTTTTCTACGAGTTGTAGTGAGTAATAATCTCTTTACGTTTAGTTTTGGTGTTACTCCATGGTGAAGTGTGGTCAGTCTTACCGACGCTAGGTTTTTAGACGTTCGTTATTTACGACCTCTCCCACACCTCTTTTCCCTTGGGAGGATGTGACAACCACCCTTACGTTTGATCATGTCGGTGATACCTCTTGTCACACCTCTAAGGAATTTTTTAACGTTTATCTTGATGGAATACTGGGTCGTTAGGGTGAAGACCCGTATGTGTGGCTCCTTTGGTCTTAACTTTCTCTGTGTACATGGGGTTACAAGTAGCGTCGTGACAAATATTATCGGTCCTGTACCTTTGTTGGATCTACAGGTAGTCGTCTACTTACCTATTCTTTCGACACCATGTATATGTGTTACCTCATAATGAGTCGGCAATTTTTCTTAAGTAAACTTAGTCAAGACTACTCTACCTACTTTGACCTCGGCTAATATGTCTCACTTCATTCGGTCTTTCTTTTTGTGGTTATGTCATATGATTGTGTATATATACCTTAAATCTTTCTACCGTTACTGCTGGGACATACGTTCTGTCCTTTTTTCTGTGTCTACACATATTACCTGAAAACCTGAGTCTCCCTCTCCCTCTCCCACCCTACTAAACCCTCTTACCCTTAAGATTGTACATATGATAGTACATTCTTAACTTAGTGGTCAGGTACAGACTGCGTCCCACGTCGTACGAACCCCGACCACGTACCCCTACTGGGTCTCTTTACAACACCCCTCCCTCCACCCTCCCCCCAAGTACAAACCCTTACGTACATTCTTAATTTCTAAAATTTTAAATTTTTTATTTTTTTTTTTTATTTACAGTAGGATGGGATCGGGTCGGAAGAGACTTTGAGTCGGTGACAGTAACGTCCCGACACTGAATCTAAAACTCCTTCTATACGAAATTCGTGTAAAAGACAAAGTCAATGATAAGGACATACATTGTGTGACGAGGTGTTAAATGTTCGAATTTTACTGGTAAATAATCTGAACGACTTACATACAAAATCCTTAGACGTTTCTTCGTGTAATGTCACTTTCTAGATGAGGTGGTGCAGACCCCGGAGTCAACCTTAGTGGAGTTCCCGGGAAGTGAGTGTCCCGACTACCGACTAGGACCGACAGTCGTCTCTGGAGTCGACCCGAATGGGTCCTGTGACTGTGACTGTGGTAAGTTGTACTAACACCAGTAAAAAAAAGTGTTGTTCGTCTAAGTCTTAAGAATATACCATGGAGTCCCGAGGTATATACTTACGAACTTCTTTTTCCTTATCTTCATGGTCGAAGAATTCCGGTCCCTACCCTTTGACCAGCTCATACTGAGGGTGATACGAGGTATCGGTCGTCGGAGTCTCGGGTCTAAATTCCCTGTCCTGTCCTGTGTCTGGGGTGTAGAGTCACCCTTCTCACGGTTTCTAGAACTCCTAATATCAAATTTTGTTCCTGTAGACGGATGTTATTTTACGAAAATTATAAAACTTTTGTAAAATAACATCAGTTTGAATAAAAGATAAAGGGATATATAGATACGCTTTGTTTAAATCGACAAAAGAAACCTTCGAACAGTAATCTCAAGAAAGTTTGTTGAGAAAAAGTGTAATCACTCATCTTGTCGACCCGTCTACTGTCCCGTGTACCGTTCAAAGTAATATTCATGAACTCTTTTCAATGACTTTTGAAGACCCTGTTCTCATCTTTAGGCTGAAGTCATAATTATTCTTTAGTATTGATCACTTTTGACAAGTAAATAAATACATTTTAGAGAAAATCTCTTTCTCGTCCTTTCAAGTTACTAGTACTAAACTTAAATAAATAGATCATCTTATAAGTGTCTATTCAGAATTTACCTATTATAAGTGTAACACTGGTGTAAAAAAAATTTTCCGTAGTTTTTAATAGTCACCAAAAGTATAACAATAATATATTTGGTCAGGTTAGTATTTTCAACCAGTTTATTTAACTATGGTAGTATTTGTAACGATTTTATTATTTTTGTCTTTAAAAATAAAATATATCGATTCGACCGTTAATTTCGAAAAGTTATATAAAAGTTTAAAAATACAGTAACTTGAAAAGATGTCAGTTCTTTCTTCTATGGTATCAAACTTCCTCTTACTATCGTATATATAACTAAGGTAGTAACATTCGATATTGGTATGGATTTATTAACATTTTCAAGTGAAGTTGATTTCTTATATTTTTTATTTGAGATAACTAAAATATAAAATTTCATGAAATAAGATCTAACTCAAAGTAGTGAGTTTTGTAGTTAAGTTGTACTAAAATGACTAACTATAGAATTGGTTTGAGGTAAATTCTGTTCGTATCCTTTACTATTAACTTGAAGACAATCGAGAATGTTTCTTTTACACCTTCTATAAACTGAATAAAAATGGTCGATTATATAAAAAACACCTTGCAATGATTTATATGACTTACCCTGTTGTCAAGAGACTCCAACTGTAAACAGAAAAGTTACTGAAGGTCCAAAATAAGGTCATTTAACTAACTGATTCTCAACGAGAATTAAAAGAACGTGTAAACACGTAATAGAAATTGTGAACCGTCGACGGATTACCCAGTAAGAAGGGTCTTTTTCTCATGATGTGAAATCCGTTCTAATATCTATACCTCCTAAAATGACAAAGAAATAAAAATGAACAAGAATAAAATTCAAATTTAGTAAACTGTGAAAAGTTCTAACTTCTTTTACTGTACGAGGATATATTCTATAACTATTAAAATATTACTATACGATTATTCACGGAGGTTGAATTTTATTTTATATTTCAGAAACTTCACTCCTCTTTTTAGATAAATGTTTTCGTTTGTTTTCATAGTTTTTGTAGACTATTTAAAAATAATTTTTCTATATTGTGGCTACTCTTTTTTAAGGTAATTTCTTATATTAGTACGAAGAATTACTCTAAAATATAAAATTTTCCGATATATATATATATGTATATATGTGTGTATATTTGATATATATATCAATGTTAACCATACAATATTAAAGTTTATTTCTATAACTTCAACTGTCTTAATATGATTTTAAGTGTAATTTTTTAGTTTTGTAATGGTTTTTACAAAACTTTAAGAGTTAAGAACCTCTCTCCAAAACTTCGTGGAAGTCAAGTCAAGTCAGCGAGTCAACACAGACTGAGAAACGCTGGGGTACATAGCGTCGTGTGGTCCGGAGGGACAGGTAGTGGTAGAGGGCCTGAAGTGAGTCTGAGTGGAGGTAGCTCAGTCACTACGGTAGGTCGGTAGAGTAGGAGACAACAGGGGAAGAGGAGAACGGGGGTTAGAGAGGGTCGTAGTCTCAGAAAAGGTTACTCAGTTGAGAAACTTCCTCCACCGGTTTCATGATCTCAAAGTCGAAATCGTAGTAAGGAAGGTTTCTTTAGGGTCCCGACTAGAGGAAGTCTTACCTGACCAACCTAGAGGAACGTCAGGTTCCCTGAGAGTTCTCAGAAGAGGTTGTGGTGTCAAGTTTTCATAGTTAAGAAGTCGCGAGTCGGAAGAAGTGTCAGGTTAAGAGTGTAGGTATGTATTGGTGTCCTTTTTGGTATCGGAACTGATCTACCTGGAATCAGCCGTTTCATTACAGAGACGAAAACTTATACGATAGATCCAACCAGTATAGAAAAGAAGGTTCCTCATTCACAGAAAATTAAAGTACCGACGTTAGTGGTAGACGTCACTAAAACCTCGGGTTCTTTTATTTCAGACTGTGACAAAGGTGACAAAGGGTTAGATAAAGGGTACTTTACTACTCTGGCCTACGGTACTAGAAGTAAAAGACTTACGACTCGAACTTCGGTTTTAAAAGTGAGAGGTGAAAGTGAAAGTAGTTCGTGGAATGGACTATGGTTTTGTATGGTATGTCAGTAACATTATTATTGTTTTGTTCGGTGACCTTTTGGTTAAGTTTTTTAGGGGTTTACCTTTTATCACAAATCCTTTTACTATTTATCGCACCTACCGTAAAATGAGTCTTCATACTCTTAACAGATAGGAATTCTTATTTTTTCAACCTCTGGGATGGAATTTGGTAATTCTTTAGAGATTGTATTATTTCAAGATTTAATATCTAATTTTCAATCATTTTATGATTCTTTATAAAAATTAAATCTTATTTATTTTAGAATTTCGTTTATTACTTTGGGTTTTCGTTATTATCGTTTTTTATATATGGTACTGAATACTTGAATTTTGAAGTGTAGTGTTTTGGTATTTATTTTTATAGACTTTGGTATACTGTTTTCCGTTTGTAGATATTTCACTGTTTTCAAGAACATTTAACTGTTCCTTTTCTAAGTGTGTCTTCTTTACGTGTACTTATTACTCGTATTTTAATCTGGGAGTTGGAGTGACCATTAGTCCTTTTTTGTCTAAATTTATTGTGTTTCATAATAAAAAAGTGGATGACTCAATTATTTTTCATTTTCGAGATGTTGTATGTCGTTTCCACTCAAAATGACCATTCTCACGTTGAAGTATTTTGAGAAACATTTTATTGTATTATAAAATAAATAAATAAATAAATAAAAACGAGAAATAAAATAAAATAAAAATGAAATGTTATGACATAACCAAAACGGTATGTAACTGTACTTAGACGGTGCCCATATGTACTCAAGGGTTAGGACTTGGGGGGAGGGTGGTGGGAGAGGTATAGTATATATACAACAGATGTTCTCTGGGTGGAGTTTTGTTCCCTGTGTATGTCTGACTTTCACTTCCCGACCTTTTTCTATAAAGTACGTTTATCTCTGGTTTTCTTTCGTCCTCATCGTTATAAGTATAGTCTATTTTATCTGAAATTTTGTTTCCGACACTTTTCTCTGTTTCTTCCGGTGATGTATTACTAGTTTCCTAGTTAGGTTCTTCTTCTATATTGTTAATATTTATATATACGTGGGTTATATCCTCATGACGTTATACATTCTGTTTACGATTGTTTATACTTTCCCCTTTAATTGTTATTGTGTTATTATCACCCTCTTAAATTATGGGGTGAGTGTGGGTTCCTGTCTAATTGATTTGTTTTTTAATTGTTTCTTTGTGTTTGAAATTTACTATGGTATCTGGTCAATCTAGATTAACTATAGATATCCTGTAAAGTGGGGTTTTGTTACTTAAAGTTGAAAAAGAGTTCACGAGTACCTTGGAAGAGGTCCTATCTAGTGTAGGACCCGGTATTTAGATCGGAACTATTTAATTTTTTTTAGCTTTAGTAAGGTTCGTAGAAAAGACTGGTGTTACGTCATTCTAATCTAGAGTTAATGTCCCTTTTTTTAGATAATTTATAAGGTTGTATACCTCCGACTTGTTGTGCGAAGACTTATTGGTTGTTTAGTGTCTTCTTTAGTTTTTTCTTTAGTTTTATACGTATCATTACTTACTTTTACTTTTGTGTTGTTTGGTTTTGGACACCCTGTGATATTTTCGTCACGATTCCCCTTTCAAGTATCGTGATGTCCGTATGGAGTTCTTTGTTCTTTTTTCAGTTTATTTATTGGATTGAGATGTGGATTTCGTCGATCTTTTCCTTCTTTACCTCTTGGGGTTCCAATCCTCTTCCTTTCTTTAGAATTTTTAATCCCGTCATTATTTACGTTTTCTTTGTTTTCTCCGGTATCGTTTTTAGTTGTTTCGGTTTTCGACCAAGAAACTTTCCTATTTATTTTAACTGTTTGGTAATCGGTCTGAGTAGTTCTTCGTTTCTCTCTTTTTAGTTTAGTTATTTTAATCTTTACTTTTACCTCTCTAGTGTCGTCTTTTGTGTCTTTAAGTTTCCTAGTATTCTCTGATGATAGTCGTTAATATACGGTTATTTTACCTGTTACACCTTCTTTACCTGTTTAAGAATATTTCCATGTTGAAAGGTTTTGACTTGGTCCTTCTTTATCTTTTAGAATTGTCTGGGTAGTGTTCGTGCCTTTAACTTTGACATTAGTCTTTAGAAGGCCGTTTGTTTTCGGGTCCAGGTCTGCCGAAGTGTCGACTTAAGATGGTTTTTAAATTTCTCGATTGTGGATATGATGAGTTTGAGAAGGTCTTTTAACGTCTCCTTCCATTTGAAGGTTTGAGTAAGATACTTCGGTGGTAGTGGGATTATGGTTTTGGACTGTTTCTACGGTGTTTTTTTTCTTTTGATGTCCGGTTATAGTGACTATTTGTATCTACGTTTTTAGGAATTGTTTTAAGATCGTTAGTCTTAGGTTGTTGTGTAATTTTTCTAATATGTGATACTGGTTCACCCGAAATAGGGTCCTACGTTCCTAAGAAGTTATAGGTGTTTAGTTAGTTACATTATGTGGTGTAATTGTTTGTATTGTAAAACTTATCTTTGTTCTGTAACTGGGTCTTTGAAGTGAATGTCCTTGTATCCAACCTCCTTGGTGTCATAACAGTTACGTGTCCTTCTATACCTCCATTCGTATATGACGTCAAAACGGATTCACAGTGTTTATGATCTTTTATTGTCGTTGTTGTTAGTAATACAGTGAAAATCCTCTTACCAAATTATCGAAAGTCTTCTAAGTATAATACTCTATAGTCCATCAATAGACTTTCTTTCAGTCTCGAGGCATATAACTGAACGTTCTCACAGGTACTACATAACTTGTTTTTTCGTCAAAGTGTCATTTAAGAGATCGTCTTAGGATATAGATAAATTGTTTTTTTCTCCTCTTGTCTTTATTTATATATATATATATGTGTAGATATATACTTATTTCAAACATATTAGAATTTTTACTGCACATTCCTAAGGTACTCTCAATGTAAACTCCCCTCGCGAGATCCCCGATTTTCATATCAAATCAACTAATCGTTAAAAAGAAATAGAGAATAAATAAAGAGATTTATAGGTAACGAAACATTGAATTTTTCTTATTTTGTGAGTTTTCTTTATCTCACAGAACTTTAAGTTAAAATTTTCGTTCAAGTGACACAATTTGTTAAATCGATAAGATCTAAAACGTGTCTAAGAAGAGTGAGGTTCAACTTTAAAAAATTTTTTATTTTACTAAAGATAAAACGTCGTTATTTGGAAAGGATGGTACACGGATCATTTCTACTTACATCTACTTATATTGGTGAAGATTAACATACACGTTTCTTGTAGACACGAGTACTCTTATTACCTCTTTGTATAAAACCGTACAAAATAATTATATATAAGGATTTAACCTAATGACTTATGGGATACACATTCCATTGATAATATGTCGGACCTGAATAAAATGGAAACAAGACACAATCTCGAGGTTCTGTACAACGATACGACAGAGTAAAGGAGAGTTGAAGTTCTCTTCGTCTTCCATCTGTTTTGAGTTACCGGGACATTCCCCGTATTACAAGATTTGTTTTATGCACTAGTCCTTTCTTCTGGTGGAGTCCTGTTCTTCTATTAAGGTCACCTACGATAATATTTGTGGATCTCCGCACACACACACACACACACACACACACACACACAGGCACCCACACACACACTTAAAGACACATTGAAGAACACACAAAAGTTCTAAGTTAAGTCAAGTCAACGAGTCAGTACAGGCTGAGAAACGTTGGGGTACTTAGCGTCGTGTGGTCCGGAGGGACAGGTAGTGGTTGAGGGTCTCAAGTGGGTTTGAGTACAGGTAACTCAGCCACTACGGTAGGTCGGTAGAGTAGGAGACAGCAAGGGAAGAGGAGAACGGGAGTTAGGGAGGGTTATAGTTTCAGAAAAGGTTACTCAGTTGAGAAGTGTACTCCACTGGTTTCATGACCTCAAAGTCGAAGTCGTAGTAAGGAAGGTTTCTTTAGGGTCCCAACTAGAAAAAGTCTTACCTGAACAACCTAGACGAACGACAGGTTCCCGGAGAATTCTCAGAAGAGGTTGTGGTGTCAAGTTTTCGTAGTTAAGAAGCCGCGAGTCGGAAGAAGTGCCAGGTTAAGAGTGTAGGTATGTATTGGTGTCCTTTTTGGTATCGGAACTGATCTACCTGGAATCAGCCGTTTCATTACAGAGACGAAAACTTATACGATAGATCCAACCAGTATTGACAAGAAGGTTACTCATTCGCAGAAAATTAAAGTACCGACGTCAGTGGTAGACGTCACTAAAACCTCGGGGGGCTTTATTCAGTCGGTGACAAAGGTGAAAAAGGGTTAGATAAAGGGTACTTCACTACCCTGTTCAACGGTACTAGATTCAAAAGACTTTCAACTCGAACTCCGGTTGAAAAAGTGAGAGGTGAAAGTGAAAGTAGTTCTCCGAAAAATCAAGGAGAAGTGAAAGACGGTATTCCCACCACAGTAGACGTATAGACTCCAATAACTATAAAGAGGACCGTTAGAACTAAGGTCGAACACGAAGAAGTTCGGGTCCTAAAGAGTACTACATGAGACGTATATTCAATTTGTTCGTCCCACTGTTATATGTCGGAACTGTATGAGAAAAAGGATAAACCTTGGTCAGACAACGAGGTACAGGTCAAGATTGACAACGAAGGACTGGACGTATATCGAAAAAGTTCTCCGTCCAGTCTACCAGACCATAAGGGTTTAGAACTTCTTAAAAGGTGTCAAAAACTAGGTGTATCAGTTTCCGAAACCGTATCAGTTATTTCGTCTTTATCTACAAAAAGACCTTGAGAGAACGAAAAAGGTACTAAGTCACCTACAACCTTTAAACTAGAGACCAAGGAGACGGAAAAGATTTTGGTCGAACTTGCAGACCTTCAAGTGCCAAGCACATAACGACTTCGGACCGAACGTCTTAAAACTCGTAATGAAATGATCGTACACTCTACTCACGTTAACACGCCATCAAATTCGTAAGAAACCGTAACGGAAAGAAATCCTAACCTTAATTTTGACTGGAAAAGGTCAGGACACCGGTGACGACGTAAAAAGTCTAAACGACCGTATAACTCACGTCGTGAAAGTATCGTAGTAAAAAATCCTAAACTTTATCGAGTTGACCCTAAGGTAGTGGAGGTGATCGAAACAAACATCACTACGAAAGATTCCGGGTGAATTGAAGTGTAAGGTTCTACAGACCGAGATCCACTCACTAGTGCGGTAGCACTAATAGACCTAGTAGATAACCTCTTGTACTATTTAGGGAATTACAGAAGGTAAGAGGATAGGATATTCTAGAGTCTTGTTACACAGTAGAGATCTGGAGAACTCCGTGTTTCTTAGAGACATAAGTGATGTAAAATATAGGGTTTATTTTTTATCAAGAAGATTATAATTTACCTATCGAGATGTTTTGGAATACAATTCACACACTATATGGGTTTACTTTACCGTAGAAGACGTACCTCTTTTTGAGGTCTGTCTCCCTCTCATCTATAATTAATACAAAACCCACGTCTCACTCCTGACTCATCAAGAGTAACAGACTTCAACTCTTTTCATCAATCAACTTATTGTTCGTAAATAAGGTGACAAGTGTGTAGTCTTATGACCTAGGTCCGGCTGATCATCTTCTACAGTGATATGAGGAGGTCCTCATCAGTGTGTCCGGACTTCGGACCCGGTCGACTCCTGTGAACGACCTTTTGTCTCAAGCAAAGTGTACACTTGGTCTGTACTGACTCCTTACGTGGTTCCAACAAAACAAGGTCTTGATCCCACGTCTGTCTGTACAACAGTCTCAGCGACCCGTCAACCCTTCTCAAGAGTCCCCCTATATTTTAGAGACTTTTCCACTTTGTCCCTCTCGTGGATTATGAACTACGGAAGATTGGGGTATGTCCACCAGAGGATTCAACGACTGGTGGGGAAACCCTAGACTCCCACCGGTTTGCCGAGGAGAGACCCTCGTACGACACCATTGTGGACAAGATCAATTAGAGACGTTTCGATAGAGACAGAACATAACAATTTCTTAATATACAGAAATCCTACGTAGACGAGTACAGGAAGACAGTTAGTGTTATGAGGAATAAAACTCTTATTAGGTAAATATTGTACTCAAGGATCCTTCATGTTTCTTGTACCAATGAAAAGATTCATTTGACTTGTTTATCAATAATTAAAAATTCTTACCAAACAAAAGATTCCGATCAATAGGTGACCGTTTTAAGGACAAAAGTACACATACTCTGTCACATTAATATAAATGTTGATCCTACAATAAGTTCTATAAATTGTCGATCATCCTCTTCCGTTACCGTTGGGTGAGGTCATGAGAACGGACCTTTTAGGGTACCTGCCTCCTCGGACCATCCGAGGTCAGGTACCCCAGCGATTTCTCAGTCTGTGCTGACTCGCTGAAGTGAAAGTGAAAAGTGAAAGTACGTAACCTCTTCCTTTACCGTTGGGTGAGGTCACAAGAACGGACCTCTTAGGGTCCCTACCGCCTCGGACCACCCGACGGCAGATATCTCAGTGTGTCTCAGCCTGTGCTGACTTCGCTGAATCGTCGTCGTCGTCGTTGTCGTTGTCGATCATACCAAAACCGTTCCTGGGAGGTCTTGTCTACGGTAGGTATTTGTTGATCATGACTACTCATCGTAAGTCTATGGTCAGGACAAATGTTGATAGACACGTTTCTTTCGTGTTTTTATTTGTTATATTTAAACGTAATTAGTCACTAATCATTACGAAGAGACCGTCCAAGGATTTATCAGTTCGCTGTAACGATTTTATTGATTTAATGAACGGAAAAGGGAGTCTTAAAAAGACTATGTTTGTCTTAAACACTGTCATACAACCTAACTACGTAAATTTTAATCCTTAAACCTATAATGATTTGAAAAAAAATAAACATGCATATAAATATAGAGTGGAATAAAATACATTTAAAACCTTTCTGTCATTTTGGACTAATCATTCTTGAAGTGACTGACGTGAAATATTAAGAACTTTTGTAACTCATTTTGTACCATATAGAACTCTATTCGTATAAACACAATACGACTCTTTGTGTAAAATAATTCTTGACGTAAATTCTTACTATATTAAATAATGACGAGTAAATGATCATGTTTACTGAAAGTCGTTTCATTCATTTTGGAGAAGTATTTATAACGTATTAAAAGAGGTAGGTAAATTCGGTATGGAGAATAAAAGTAGATATAATAAAACCACATATAGATCGTTTATAGATCATTTTAAAACTCTGATTTAGGTAAAACTCAAATTAAAAAGTTTTTTTTGAATTTTTATAGTAACTGATACAAAAATGAAGGTAAACACGGAAGGGTTTTCTATTTTATAAGGTCAAACTAGAAACATGGATATATTAGGAACTGGAGGAATAATTAGTGTGTCTGTATACGATCAATCTTATTGTATAAAATACATCGTTAAAGTGTTAGTGTCTTCTGATCAAACATAGTATTCTCCTTGTATAAAGTAGTTTGTCAACCTATTCAGAAGTGTCAACCCGTAAAAATGACGTGGAGAAATCTTTTACGTTGATGACCATTTAATATTCAGGGTACTCAGAACATCTTTTAATAGATATATTAATTTAAAGAAAGGACTATAGAGGTGAAATAGAAACTCAAATATTAATGTCAAATAAAAAATACAACAAAGAAGTACAGAAAGATGTAATAAAATGTCAGGTAGTGTCTTGAGTCATATAAGTAATGGACATATACTCAAACACCAGTTTGATTCAGTAATTTTATACTGTAAACCGAGAATTTTTTATACAAATTTTTTAAAACATCCTTAAATGCATTCAGTAGATCGAGGATCTTGAAATTCTCTGTATGTTCTATGATAATGTGGCTTAGTAAAACCGTACTGTGGACACAACTTAGATTGAAAACCTAAGTTTCTAGATAAGGGTAATATGAAGTATACATGCCTTATAGTCGTTTACAAGTACAAGTCTCTCTAGTAATACATATAGTATGAGTGTAATGTGTAAACGGAAAGTTTATCCAGTACGTCTTTCTTACTTATTATTGTACTTATTTATTCTGGATACACATTATTATATTTTATAAGTAGAAATAGTTATCAATATTAGATATAGAGTACTTTAGAAGGGGTTTTGACAATTATTCGTCGGTTTACCTGTCTGAGTTTTCCAGTATGAGTACGGAACGGGTTCGAGATCTCCTACACGATTACTCGTGTTTTGATCGGTTTTCAACCGTCGTCAATGTTCCTTCTCTTCGTCCCCCAGACACCTGTTAAGCGTTTGATTAGTCGAAGATTCATTAATCTTAATTCGCTGGTAGTAAAATTTGAATCAATGTAAGGTCGTATACTAAGAGGGCACTCGTGGAAACGATTCGTGACGTATTACAGATAAAGGTTAGGACGGTACGTTTATACAAGGGTGTGATTCGGACTTTCTATTATATTACTAAATTCGTTTTCGACTAGTACATTTTAAATTTTCGTGTAAAGTTGTCGTAAATGATACACGGTCCTATGTAATTTTCGAGATTCTTATAACTCTACTCATTCTATGAAGAAGAAAGAATATTAAGACCGTGAACATAAGACCACCTCTGGATTTTATTTATTGATTCACCAAACAACGTTTAATAAGAAAACAACTCGTTGTATTAACTTTTACCACCAATACCTTCGGTGTAACACAACCGATTCTTCTTTTACCACCTATGTATTTATGTTTACTACTTATGTGGGGAATAATGTCTTCGAGTCTCAAGTTTTTTTTTATTTCTCTCTAAAGCATAAGATTGAAACATAAGTCACGTCATAAAAGAGATGTTAAGAAGGTCTGTCCACTGAGAGACTAACGGTTGATAAAAAGGGGGTGAGACTAGGTAGAATTGGATATTTCTTTAGAAGGACCCTTACAGGAAATTTATATATTAACGGGACGTCCTCCGCCAGGATTCTACCGTCTCCTTATCCTACCCCTCTGGTGAAAGAAGGGGTGTTTAAGTAGTTTTCTTGTAAAGTTGTGACTCATTTAAGATGTTTTGTTGAAGACTTAAGACCGTATTCTGTAGTCCGTGGGTTTTTTCGTCTAGTAACAGAAGTTTTTGTCCATCCTTTTTATATTTTCCACTTTTTTCTCTGTTTCCTCCATCCCTCCCTCGAGACAGGGTCTTTCCCTCAGGACAGGACCCTTCTCTCAGAATTTTTCTCTCTTCAAAGGTTTGTGGTCCTTTGTGAGAGTGACGGCTCAGACACCACTCGGAACCTTCGTGTCTCCCGTTGTATTGTCCCTCCTTTTTATTTATTTATTAATTTTGGTTGTCTAATACTCGGGTTGCCATTGAGGGGGTCGCCTCTTCGTCGCGTCTGCGGACGTAGATGGTGATCGTTCAACCCCGACCCGTCCCTCCACGTCGACGTCACGAAAAATTCTTAGCCCGGTCTTACGGGGTTCACATTGGTCTCGTTTGATTGAACCCGATCGTATGGTCTGACACCCTATCGATGGTGCAATTTTCGAGATTGTATTCTGTGGTGGTCCTGGCACGTGTCTTGTTTCCTGTCTTGTCTTTATCGGCCGACGTCTGGTAGGGGGAAACCACTGTCCGTCGGTCTCGACATTCCCCACCTTCCCCCGTTAACGTGGGGTCTCTCTGAAATGGATGGTTTGACGTTCGTCCGAAGAAACGATTGATTCTGAAGAACCCCAAGACCTGTCAGTGGCAGACGGACTGTTCCCCGAGGTCACCATGTGGGTCTTTTGACTCGTCGTCCTTTTCCGCTATTCAGCGTCACTGGCACGAACGGTTTGTGGACTCGATGAACCAGGACCCTTCCCGTGTTTTACGTCCGGGTTGGTTTAGACGTGGAGACTCCCGATGGACTCTCGACTCGGACTCGCCGAATCTGACCCCTCCACGTACGTCGGATCCCGGCCGGAGTCTACCAAGGACCACCTCGTTGCATCTCGGACTCGTCACACGCGGCACACGTCCCAGTACGGGTCGCACCAACTCTGTGACGTTCGTGTGCGGTCACAATAAACAAAAGTCGTAGGGAGGGAGGGGTGTCACACTGACTTGTTCACTCGGATTTTTTTTTTTTACAGGTGGTGGCGGGGGGAACACAGTCCCACCTTTAGTCTGTGACTTCTCTGGTCGTTTGTCTTCTTCAATTTGTCTCCCTTGGTGGAACCTTCACTGGGGTGTGACGGGTGTGGTGGTCTCTTTCAGGGTCTTTATAGAAATGATAAAAATGTTGGTAAGAGAAAAAACAACAACAACTACAACAACAAACTAACAAAAAAGAAGAAAAGAAAAAGAAGAGGAAAAAAAATTGATAAAAATTTTAAAATTCAGGAGATAAAGAGGAAATTAAAATTAAAAATATTGGATGATAGTGAAAAGGTTTTTTTCTGGGATAAAAATTTCGTTTGTGGTATATATATATATATATATATATATATATATATATATATATATATCACACACACACACACCAACAACCATAACAAAAATTATTAAGAACACTGAAACAAAAACAAAAAAGAAGAACGAGAAGAAGAAAAGAAATTATAACATAAAAACTTTTAGGTTGGAGATGAGATCTAAAAATTAGAAACAAAAAACCATAAACAACAGTTAAAACATGTAAATTTTTGGGGTAGAAGTCATGGGTTAAAATGGACTCTCGTTCTAATGACCGAACTGGTGAGAGAGGAGGAAACCTGAGAGGAAAAAGAGGTGGTCCACCGGAGACAGAGAAGGGAGGGGGAAGAGAAGAGATGGGTTGAGACACTTAGAGACACACAAGGTCTGCTACCTCTTGTGAATCCCTTGACCAATGACCGAACTAGACAGAGAGAGGAAAAGTAAAGGGAGAAAATAGAAGGACCGGTGGAGACAGATGAAGGAGGGAGAGGAGAAGGGACATATTTAGGCACTTGTAGAGTCTCACCAGGTCTGACTCCTCACGTGTATTCCTTCACTAATGACCGATCGAACGAGAGAGGAGAAAACTAGGGTGGAGTAGAGTAAGGTCAGTGGAGATTGATGGGGGAGGGAGAAGAGAGGAGGTACATTGAGTCACTTGGAGAGACCCACAGGGAGTTTCACCTCTTTGAAAAGTAGAAATTGGATCTACAAAATAGTATCTACCTCTTCAGAACTCAGATAACATTTTTATTTTGATTTTTGGTCTTCATCCTCCGAAATCAGGTTTAGGACTCTTGTAGTCTCTTGAGGACTTAGGTCCCTTCTAATTAACTATCCTCGAGTAGTTTGCGGAGGTATGGATGTGACTTTGGTTCGTGGTGGGTTCCCGGTTGTTCAAGGTCTCGTTCTGTATAGTACGTTTAAGAGATCGTTGTGTCCTTGTGTGGGGACTCGAAGTTTCATGTCCGTCGAGTTCAATGAGGTTTTGGTATCTGAAGAGTATTGAGTAATGACCTGTGAAGTAACGTGAGGTCTCTCCTCTTTAGGTCGAGATGGGTCTTGAGGTTGTGTTCGAAGGGATTGGTTCTTTGGAACTGTTTGGTGACTATGTTGGGGTGGGTGTCGCTCCTTTGAGGTATTATTTCGCTCGAGGTGTTTAAGGGTCTTATGTCTTTCCGGTGGGGTTTGTGTCGTTATATTGGTTCTACTTTTCTGTCTCCTTATCGGTCGTCCATTTCCTTGTCCTCTTTACGGGTGGTTTGGTTTGTTTTCTCCTTCTCTATCCCTTAGATGGACTCTTTCTTAAGGTTTATACCTATGACTTTTACTAGGTTTTAGAACTTTAGTTTTACCTTAGTGTCTATTTATCGGACCTCTGTTCCTAACTCTTCTACGTTCTTTCCAAATTGGTCCTGGATCTTCTTATTTTTTGTCAGTTATATATTACTTACTGAGTTATTTACTCTAGTCTTTGTGAGACCTCCGTTGTTTATCATTTTATTGACCTCCGTCTTCTGTCCTAATCACTTTATCTTACCATCTTTATTTACTTAGTCTCTCCTTTTTTGTTTTTGCTTAATTTTCTTTACTCCTGTTAGAGTCTCTGGAGGTCCTGTTATACTTTACGAGGTTGTAAGCTTAATATCGTAAGGGTCTTCTTCTGGTTTTCTTTCTGGTACTCTTTTAGGAAGTCCTCTATTATCAACTTTTGAAGGGATTTTACCCGTTCCTTTATTAGTGGGTCAAGGTTCTTTGGGTCCCTCAGGGTTTGTCCTATTTGGGTTCCGCTTTGTGGGGTTCTGTGTATAATTAGTTTAATTGTTACTAGTTCGTGTTTCTTGTTTATAATTTTCGTCGTTCCCTCTTTGTTGTTTATTGTGTGTTCCCCTAAGGGTATTCCTATTGACGTCTTGAAAGTTATCTTTGCGAAGTCCGGTCCTCCCTTACCGTTCTGTATGAATTTCACTACTTTCTTTTATTGGATGTCGGGTCTAATAACATGGGTCGTTCTTAAAGTAAGTTTATACTTCCTCTTTAGTTTTCGAAATGTCTGTTCGTTTTCGATTCTCTTAAGTCGTGGTGGTTTGATCGAGAGGTTGTTTACGATTTCCTATAAGAGATCTGTCCTTTGTTTTTCCCGTATATTTGGGCTTGGGTTTTGTTATTTCATTTACCGTTGCCCTAGTATGGACAGTTATTAATGGAATTTGCATTTACCCAACTTACGGGGTTGGTTTTCCGTTTCTGACCGACTTACCTATGTTTTTGTTCTGGAGATATATACGACGGATGTTCTCTGGGAGGAGTTTTGTTCCCTGTGTATACCTGACTTTCACTTCCCGACCTTTTTCTATAAGGTACGTTTATCTCTGGTTTTCTTTCGTCCTCACCGTTATGAGTATAGTCTATTTTATCTGAAATTTTGTTTCCGACACTTTTCTCTGTTTCTTCCGGTGATGTATTACTAATTTCCTAGTTAGGTTCTTCTTCTATATTGTTAATATTTATATATACGTGGGTTATATCCTCGTGGCGTTATACATTCTGTTTACGATTGTTCATACTTTCCCCTTTAATTGTTATTGTGTCATTATCACCCTCTTAAATTATGGGGTGAGTGTGGATACCTGTCTAGTTGATTTGTCTTTTAATTGTTTCTTTACGTTTGAAATTTACTATGTAATCTAGTCAATCTGGATTAACTATAGATATCCTGTAAAGTGGGTTTTGTTACTTAAAGTTGAAAAAGAGTTCACGAGTGCCTTGGAAGAGGTCCTATCTAGTGTAGGACCCGGTATTTAGATCGGAACTATTTAACTTTTTTTAGCTTTAGTAAGGTTCGTAGAAAAGACTGGTATTACGTCATTCTAAAACTAGAGTTAATGTCCTCTTTTTGATAATTTTTAAAGTCGTATACCTCCGACTTGTTGTTCGAAGACTTATTGTTTGTTTAGTGTCTTCTTTAGTTTTTTCTTTAGTTTTATACGTATCTTTGCTTACTTTTACTTTTGTGTTGTTTGGTTTTGGACACCCTGTGATATTTTCGTCACGATTCTCCTTTCAAGTATCGTTATGTCCGTATGGAGTTCTTTGTTCTTTTTTCAGTTTATTTATTGGATTGAGACGT
>SJYO01020080.1:97462173-97473433 GCA_006410555.1 Capra ibex | reverse complement strand
TGTACATATGACAGTACATTCTTAACTTAGCGGTCAGGTACAGACTGCATCCTATGTCGTACGAACCCCGACCACGTACCCCTACTGGGTCTCTCTACAACACCCCTCCCCTCCACCCTCCCCCCAAGTACAAACCCTTGCGTACATTCTTAATTTCTAAAATTTTAATTTTTTTTTTTCTTTAATTCCTTTGTTAAGGTAAGTGATAACGTTACTTTTCTTATTTTATGAATCCTTATATAGATGGCTTTCTTTGATTTCTGGATATATATCTTTTAATATTTTGTAACTATTTTTTTAGTTTCTCCTGTGATTATCTACCTCTTAAAATAGTACAAGTACCTAGTCTTCTTAGTTATATCACTTTTACCCATATGATCGGTTTCGTTAGATGTCTAAGTTACGTTAGGGATAGTTCGATGGTCGCCATAAAAAGTGTCTTGATCTTGTTTATTAAAGTGTTAAACATACCTTTATGTTTCTTTGGAACTTATCGGTTTCGTTAGAACTCTTTCTTCTTACCTTGACCTCCTTAGTTGAACGGACTGAAGTCCGAGATGATGTTTCGGTGTCACTAGTTCTGTCATACCATGACCGTGTTTCTGTTTTTATATCTAGTTACCTTGTTTTATCTTTCGGGTCTCTATTTAAGTGTGTAGATACCTGTGGAATAGAAGCTGTTTCCTTCGTTCTTATATGTTACCTAATTTCTGTTAGAGAAATTGTTCACCACGACCCTTTTGACCAATTGGAGAACATTTTCTTACTTTGATCTAGTGAAAGATTGTGGCGTGTACTTTATTTGAGTTTTACCTAATTTCTAGATTTACATTCTGGTCTTTGATATTTTGAGGATCTCCTCTTGTATCCGTTTTGTGAGAGACTGTATTTAGTGTTGTCCTAGGAGATACTGGGTGGAGGGTCTTACAACCTTTATTTTCGTTTTTATTTGTTTACCCTAGATTAATTTTAATTTTCGAAGACGTGTTGTCTCCTTTGATATTCGTTCCGCTTTTCTGTCGGAAGACTTACCCTCTTTTAGTATCGTTTACTACGTGTTGTCTCCTTTGATATTCGTTCCGCTTTTCTGTCGGAAGACTTACCCTCTTTTAGTATCGTTTACTTCGTTGACTGTTTGTTGATTAGAGTTTTTATATGTTCGTTGAATACGTCGAGTTAAGGTCTTTTTATTTGCTGGGTTAGTTTTTTACCCGGTTTCTTGATTTATCTGTAAAGAGGTTTCTTCTGTATGCCTACCGATTGTTTGTGTACTTTTCTACGAGTTGTAGTGAGTAATAATCTCTTTACGTTTAGTTTTGGTGTTACTCCATGGTGAAGTGTGGTCAGTCTTACCGACGCTAGGTTTTCAGACGTTCTTTATTTACGACCTCTCCCACACCTCTTTTCCCTTGGGAGAATGTGACAACCATGATCATGTCGGTGATACCTCTTGTCACACCTCTAAGGAATTTTTTAACGTTTCTCTTGACGGAATACTGGGTCGTTAGGGTGACGACCCGTATATGTGACTCCTTTGGGGTTACAAGTAGCGTCGTGACAAATATTATCGGTCCTGTACCTTTGTTGGATCTACAGGTAGTCGTCTACTTACCTATTCCTTCGACACCATGTATGTGTGTTACCTCATAATGAGAAGGTAATTTTTCTTATGTAAACTTTGGGAAGACTACTCCACCTACTTTGACCTCGGCTAATATGTCTTACTTCATTCGGTCTTTCATATGATTGTGTAATTCTTTTACAATTACTATTGGGACATACGCTCTGTCGTTTTCTCTGTGTCTACATATCTTACCTGAAAATCTGAGACAACCTCTCCCTCTCCGTAACTTTGTACATATGATAGTCCATTCTTTGCTTAGCGGACAGATACAAACTATGTCCTATGTCATACGAATTCCGACCACGTGCCCCTACTAGGTCTCTCTACTATACCCCACCCTCCACGCTGCCCCCAAGTCCTAACCCTTGAGTACATGTAGATACCGACTAAGTACAGTTACATACCGTTTTGGTTATGTCGTAACATTTCGTTTTATTTCATTTTTATTTTTAATTTTTATATATATATATATATATATTAACGGGACGAGACTTTAGATAGTGTCAGTCGAGGAATCACACGTATCGTAGGTTCTGGAAGACAGAGACCAGGTTTTAGAATTATCGGTTGTGTATCGAGACCGAGTAGTCCGTTCGGAAGGGGAGACAGTATAAGTAACGGTGGAACCCGAGACAACGACTGGAAACGGGGGACAAATAAAGTTGGTTTCTGTAAAAACCTTTGAGTCGAACTCATGATGGAGACCGAAAGGGATTGTGACACTGTGTCGTCTTTCTTGTATTGGGTACACCAGTTTAAGAGTTTTCGATCAATCAAAGAAACTATAAACGAAAGAATAGATAGTTTACCTCACTTTATTAAGGATGGAAGGTCCCGACAATACTTTTCTTATAACTCAAGTGGGTAAAAAAAAAGGTAAGGAAAACGAAATAACTGGATTACGATAAAATAAAAAAAAGATTATTATGACTACTATAAACAATTAAGACCGTGGGTTCGTTGAACATTCAAGACACTCCTGTATTGAAAACATAAGGGAGTGGGGAAGACATAAGGGACTACGTCAAGACCTATGAGAGATTCATGAGTCCTTCGTTTCTGAACATTTAACCAATTAGAGTATCTACAGACATCCATTTATTTTTTCTTTTTTTTTGGTTTCTTGATTAATTACAAAAACCACCTCATGTTTTGACGAAGTAGTATTCGTTTTGACCGACCCGAACTTTAGGTCGATATTGTTTTGTGATCCTTTATGTTTTTTATTTTATTTACTTTATCTTATAAAATGGTCTGAAATTTTTTATATAACATGAGTCTCTCTTGTCTGACCGTCAAAGGTCCCACTCCCGACCCCTTCACTTGTTTTACTAACTTCCACTAGTTTTTCATGTTTGAAGGTCAATATTCTATTTATTTAGGACCCCTACAGTATATGTCATACCACTGACCTCAGTTATTACGACATAACCTATAAACTTTCAACTATTCTCTCATCTAGAATTTAAAAGAGTAAAGTTATTTTTTTACGATTGATACACACCACTATGTACAATTGATTATCCAAGTCATTTACGATTGAATTATTTGTAACCAATAACACTGTACTTTGATATAATTAGGTTATAATCTAAAAGTGTAAATTTGTGTGTACATGTCTTATGTCAACAAACTTTTATTATGTCAAAAAGATGTTTCCCACCAGTAGTGGAGAAGTTAGTTTTGAGTTTTTGATCTATAGTCTCGACAGATAAATTGACAGTTCTCCATGTATTTTTCTACGAGTTGTAACAATTGATAATCTCCTACGATTAGTTTTAATGTTACTCCACAGTGGAGAGTAGTTAATCTTACCAATGGTAGTTTTTTTAGTTGTTACTTACGACTTCTACCACACCTATTTTTCCTTGGGAGGATGTGATAACAACCCTTACGTTTCACTATATCAGTGATACCTCCTGTTATACTTTCAAGGGATTCCTTGATTTTTATCCCGATAATATACTAGGTCGTTAGGGTGAAGACCCGTATATAGTCCTTTTTATGTACTAAACTTTCCTACCCCAAGAGTTCCGTTCTTATGACTTCACCGAACGATAAAGGAAGAGGTCACCTTGTGTAAGGCAGTCCGGAGAGGTGTTACTGGACGGGCAGAACCCAACGGGGCGTCCGCACCGAACCAAAGTAACTCAATCCGACACCAATCCGACACCAGGATCACACTAATCTAACTGATCAAAAGACACTCACACCAAAGTCACGCAGACGGGAGACTACGGGAGAACGTTGTCAATGGTAGAATGAACCCAAAGAGAATGGAACCGCACCCCATAGAGAACTGCCGACGAGGTCCTTTCGTGTCGGCGACGAGGAATAGAACCTGCTCCCCGTTCGGTGAAGTCATAAGAACGGAACTCTTGGGGTACTTGTCATTCTTTTCCGTTTTGCTATCCTATAGTTTTCTCCTTGAGGGGTCCAGTAATCCACGGGTTATACAATGACCTCGAGTCACCTCTTTATTGAGGTCTTTCTTTCTTCCCTACCTCGGTTTCTTTTTTGTTATGGGTCGACACCTACACTGACCACTAACTTCATTTCAGACTACGACATTTCTCGTTATAACGTATCCTTGGACCTTACAGTCCAGGTACTTAGTTCCGTTTAACCTTCACCAGTTTGTTCTCTACCGTTCTCACTTGCAGTTGTAGGATCCTTAGTCGCTTGATTTTACCTGACCTTACCCACTTAAAGTGAGTCTACTGGTAATATAGATGATGACGTCCGTCCTTATGGAGTCTTCTTTACCTCATCGGTAATACCAGTTGTTTTCTCAGACTTTACGTCATAAATGTACGTTAGAGTTTTTACTGTCTTACTAGAGACAAGTAGAGGTTCCGTTTGGTAAGTTATAGTGTCAATAGGTACAGATACGGGGTTGGTCATTACGACTTCTTTGACTTCAACTTGCCAAAATACTTCTGGATGTTCTAGAAAATCTTGATTGGGGGTTTTTTCTACAGGAAAAGTAATCTCCCCTGACCTTACATTTTCATCCTTCAGTTCTTTGTGGACCTCATTGTCCGTTTAAACCGGAACCTTACTTCTTACTTCGTCCCGTTTCTGATTATCTCAAAACGGTTCTTTTACGTGACCAGTATCGTTTGTGGGAGAAGGTTGTTGTGTTCTCTTCTGAGATGTGTACCTGTAGTGGTCTACCAGTTGTGGCTTTAGTCCAACTAATATAAGAAACGTCGGTTTCTACCTCTTCGAGATATGTCAGTTGTTTTTGTTCTGGTCCTCGACTGACCGAGTCTAGTACTTGAGGAATAACTGTTTAAGTCCGAATTTAACTTCTTTCATCCCTTTTGGTGGTCTGGTAAGTCCATGCTGGATTTAGTTTAGGGAATACTTATATGTCACCTTCACTCTTTGTCAAAATTCCCAGATCTAGACTATCTATCTCACGGACTACTTGATACCTTACTCCAAACACTGTGACATGTCCTCTGTCCCTAGTTCTGGTAGGGGTACCTTTTCTTTACGTTTTTTCGTTTTACCGACAGACCCCTCCTGAATGTTTATCGACACTTTTCTTCTCTCCGATTTTCGTTTCCTCTTTTCCTTTCTATATTCGTAGACTTACGTCTCAAGGTTTCTTATCGTTCTTCTCTATTCTTTCGGAAAGAGTCGCTAGTTACGTTTTTTTATCTCCTTTTCTTGTCTTACACTTTCTGATCTCTAGAGAAGTTCTTTTAATCTCTATGGTTCCCTTGTAAAGTACTTTTCCACCCGAGCTATTTCCTGTCTTTACCAGACTTGGATTGTCTTCGTCTTCTATAATCCTTCTCCACCGTTCTTATGTGCCTTCTTGACATGTTTTTTTCTAGAAGTGCTGGGTCTATTAGTACTACTACACTAGTGATTAGATTTCGGTCTGTAGGACCTTACACTTCAGTTCACCCGGAATCTTTCGTAGTGATACTTGTTTCGATCACCTCCACTACTTTAAGGTCAGTTCGACAAAGCTTAGGACTTTCTACTACGACACTTTCAGGATGTGAGTTATACGGTCGTTTAAACCTTTGGAGTCGTGACCGGTGTCCTGACCTTTTCCAGTCAAAAGTAAGGTTAAGGTTTCTTTCCGTCACGGTTTCTTACGAGTTTGATGGCGTGTTAACGTGAGTAGAGTGTACGATCATTTCATTACGAGTTTTAAGAGGTTCGGTCTGAAGTCGTTATGCACTTGGTACTTGAAGGACTACAAGTTCGACCAAAGTCTTTTCCGTCTCCTTGGTCTCTTGTTTAACGGTTGTAAGCGACCTAGTACCTTTTTCGTTCTCTCAAGGTCTTTTTGTAGATAAAGACGAAATCACTGATACGGTTTCGGAAACTGACACACCTAGTGTTATTTGACACCTTTTAAGACTTTCTCTACCCTTATGGTCTGGTGGACTGGACGGAGAACTCTTTAGACATACGTCCAGTCCTTGGTTGTCAATCTTGACCTGTACCTTTTTGTCTGACCAAGGTTTATCCTTTTCCACATGCAGTTCCGACATATAACAGTGGGACGAACAAATTGAAGATACGTCTCATGTAGTACTCTTTGAGACCTGACCTTCTTTGTGTTCGACCTTAGTTCTAACGGTCCTCTTTATAGTCATTGGAGTCTATACGTCTACTGTGGTAGGAATACCGTCTTTCACTTCTCCTTGATTTTTCGGAGAACTACTTTCACTTTCTCCTCTCACTTTTTCAACCGAATTTCGAGTTGTAAGTCTTTTGCTTCTAGTACCGTAGACCAGGGATCTATCATGTAAATTTTCGTCTCTGTAATGAAACGACTGATTCCAGGTAGATCAGTTCCGATACCAAAAAGGTCAACAGTACATACCTACACTCTCAACCTGACACTTCATTCGACTCACGGCTTCTTAACTACGTAAACTTGACACCACAACCTCTTCTGAGAACTTCCAGGGAACCTGACGTTCCGCTAGGTTGGTCAGGTAAGACTTCCTCTAGTTGGGACCCTAAAGAAACCTTCCTTACTAAGACTTCCACTTTGAGGTTATGAAACCGGTGAAGTACACTTCTCAACTGAGTAACCTTTTCTGAGACTACGACCCTCCCTAACACCCGTCCTCCTCTTCCCCTGCTGGGTCCTACTCTAACGACCTACCGTAGTGCCTGAGCTACCTGCAACTCAGACTCACTTAAGGCCCTCTACCACTACCTGTCCCTCCGGACCGTACGACGCTAAGTACCCCAACGTCTTAGCCTGTGCTGACTCGTTGACTTGACTTGACTTGAACTTTCCTATGTACGCGGGGTTAGAAGTAAGGTCGTCACAAATATTATCAGTTCTGTACCTTTGTTGGATTTACAGGTAGTTGTCTCCCTACCAATTTCTTTTGGACTGTGTATACATGTTACCTTAAGAAGAATCAGTAAATCTTCTTACTTTATAACTGTAAACATCGTTGTACCTATCTGGATCTCTAATAGTATAATTCACTTCCTTCAGTCTGTTTCTATTTGTAGTATAATATAGTGAATACACGTCTTAGATTTTTATTTTCATGTCTAATTGTAAATTTTTTGTCTTTGTCTGAGTGTCTGAATCTCTTTTTTTGAATACCAATGGCCCTCCTTCCCATCCCCTCTCCTTATCTAACCCTTAACCCTAACTGTTAATGTGTGACGATATAAATTTCATCTATTGGTTGTTCCTGGATGACGTATCGTGTCACTTAAGACAAGTTATAAGACATTATTTGATTTATCCTTTTCTCAAACTTTTTCTTATCTATGTACATATACATTTTGACTTAGTGAAAGACATATATACTTTGATTGTGTTATAGTAATTGATACGAGGTTATGTTTTATTATTTTTTTAAATTACGACAGACAAACGTGTAAATCTTTTTTGATTTGTTTCTCTTTTTTATTTAAAAATTTACAGTTTAAAAGAACAAAGATTTTCTATCTCTTATACAAAGTTCAATTTATTTTAGATTTTTGTTGGTAGAAGGATTTCTTTTCAGTCAACACTCTTCTCAGTGGTACAGTAGGACGACCTTACTAGGTTTAGACAAAAGGTCAAGTATAAATCATTAATTCGTGTTTTGTGACAGACTACGACAAACCCCTATCAAATAAGGTTATCAAAAAGTCTCTACAGGTACCGACTTAAATTTTCCGTACTAGTCCTTAAGGACGTGTCGTAGTTTATGATCAAATATATTAGTCCCCTAGACAAAACAGAGATCGAGTTTAATCTATAACGAACCGTTTATAAACAAATAGACTAATATTCTGCTTTATGGAGTAATACGAAGTAATACGAACTTAGGATATATAGTTTCTTCTTATATGAGGTATTTGTGTTTAAGTACTCTGTATGAGATGAAAGTTACTGAAGGAATTGGTTCAAAAGTATTGTAAAAGGTACTTTGAGAAAGTCAAGTCAAGTCAGCGAGTCAGTACAGACTGAGAAACGTTAGGGTACTTAGCGTCGTGCGATCCGGAGGGACAGGTAGTAGTTGAGGGTCTCAAATTAGTTTGAGTACAGGTAGCTCAGTCACTACGGTAGGTCGGTAGAGTAGAAGACAGCAGGGGAAGAGGAGGTCGGGGGTTAGGGAGGGTCGTAGTTCCAGAAAAGGTTACTCAGTTGAGAAGCGTGCTCCATCGGTTTCATGACCTCAAAGTCGAAATCGTAGTCAGGAAGGTTACTTGTGGGTCCTGACTAGAGGAAGTCTTACTGACCAACCTAGAGGAACGTCAGGTTCCCTGAGAGTTCTCAAAAGAGGTTGTGGTGTTAAGTTTTCGTAGTTAAGAAACCGTGAGTCGAAAGAAGTGTCAGATTGAGAGTGTAGGTATGTACTGTTGACCTTTTTGGTATCGGAACTGATCTAACTGGAAAGAACCGTTTCAATACAGAGACGAAAAATTATACGACAGATCCAACCAGTATTGAAAGGAAGGTTCCTCACTCACAGAAAATTAAAGTACCGACGTTAGTGGTAGACGTCACTAAAAACTCGGGGGGTTTTCATTTCAGACTATGACAAAGGTAACAAAGGGGTATATAAAGGGTACTTCACTACCCTGGTCTACGGTACTAGAAACAAAAGACTTACAACTCGAAATTCGGTTGAAAAAATGAGAGAAGAAAGTGAAAGTAGTTCTCCGAGAAATCAAGAAGGAGTGAAAGACGGTATTCCCACCACAGTAGACGTATAGACTCCAATAACTATAAAGAGGGTCGTTAGAACTAAGGTCGAACACGAAGAAGGTCGGGTCGTAAAGAGTACTACATAAGATGTATTTGTTTTGAGAAATCCGGGAGTATTAGAAAACAAGCCCGAAGGGACCACCGAGTCTACCATTTCTTAAACGGACGTTACGTCCTCTGAGTTCAAGTTAAGGACCCAATCTTTCTGGGGGACCTCTTTCTTTACGAATTTTAAGGATACTTATCTGGTAAGTCACATCGTATCTACGCTGGTCAAAGACCGAACGTTTATTATCCTGTGTTTAAGTTTAGGACTGAAGGGCAACAAGTCAATATTATCAAATTTCTTCAATTATTATCATAGAGTGACTCGACAACCTCCTTAATTTATAAGGTATATATAAAAATTGACAATTTTCATTGACTAAGGACCAGGGTTTCAACGTTTACAATTCCTACACTTATCTCAACTAAAAATATAGTCGGGGTCATGGACCTTCTAATGTACTACATATTATATCTAAATTATTTGTAAACGACTTGTTTCCGTTTATTTCAAGTTTAAATTTACGTTTTATAATTCTACACGGGTATATGCAAGGTCGGTTTCCCCCCTTTTTTTTTTGTTTTTTTTTTTTGTTGAAAAGTCCTACGGTATACCAGGATTCATGAACGAATCCTACCTCTGTCTTTTTCTTAATTACTCTATTTCCCAAGGATGATATTGAAATGAAACTTGAAAACCTGTTCTAACATGACTTAAAGTTTGATGAGTATCTTTGAAGTTTAGACGAGTATCTATAAAGTTTCGATGAATGTATCGGTATATTTTTTAGAGGATACAATAAAATTACTTCGGTTATTAATTTAAATAACGAAAGTCTTAAGGAGGTCGTAGGGACCACCGAGTCACCATTTCTTAAACGGATGTTACGTCCTCTGGACGTAAACTAGGGACCCAGTCTTCCTAGGGGACCTCTTCATTTACCGTTGGGTGAAGTCATAAGAACGGACCCTTTATAGTACCTGTCTCCTCGGACCGGAGGTGCCCCAGTGTTTCTCAGCCTGTGCTGACTCGCTGGTTACAAACGTGAAGTGAACTTCTTTTGTTTTAATAAAAATTTGGTATACCTTTACTCCTTGTCTTCATGTCCGTCGTTCGCTTTGATAGGGTGAATAAATCTAATACTTTTTAAGAGTGTACCTACTCAATATACCCGATATATATATATATATATTACACTTCTAATGTTAAAATTAATAAAGGATGTGATTTTTTCATCTCTAGTAAATTGGATAATACAAGTTTACTCAACTCAACTCAACTCAAGTCAACGAGTCAGTACAGGTTGAGAAACGCTGGGGTACTTAGTGTCGTGCGGTCCGGAGGGACAGGTAGTGGTAGAGGGCCTCAAGTGAGTCTGAGTGTAGGTAGCTTAGGCACTACGGTAGGTCGGTAGAGTAGGAACCAACAGGGGAAGAAGAGGACGGGAGTTAGGGAGGGTCGTAATCTCAGAAAAGGTTATTCAGTTGAGAAGCGTACTCCACCGGTCTCATGACCTCAAAGTCGAAATCGTAGTAAGGAAGGTTTCTTTAGGGTCCCAACTAGAGGAAGTCTTACCTGACCAACCTAGAGGAACGTCAGGTTCTCTGAGAGTTCTCAGAAGAGGTTGTGGTGTCAAGTTTACGTAGTTAAAAAGCCGAGAGTCGGAAGAAGTGTCAGGTTTAGAGTGTAGGTATGTACTGATGACCTTTTTGGTATCGGAACTGATCTGCCTGGAATCAGTCGTTTCATTACAGAGACGAAAACTTATACGATAGATCCAACCAGTATTGAAAAGAAGGTTCCTCATTCATAGAAAATTAAAGTACCGACGTTAGTGGTAGACGTCACTAAAACCTCGGGAACTGTATATAAGTAAATTGTATCTAAAAAGAAAATTCCGTAAAAACATCTACGTGGGACAGGTATGTTATCCGTGATCAGTGTATACTTATAAATTTACATTCAATACAGTTTATTTTAACTTATGTTGAATTTTAAAGAATCAGTGTGTTCAGTGTAAAGTTAACAGGATCACTGATGGTATAACCTGTCACGTCTTTTGTAAAGATGGTGACGTCTTATAAGATATCGAATTCATGAGAAGATCCACTTTCACTTTCACTTCAGCGAGTCAAAACAGGTTTAGAAACGCTGGGGTACCTTATGGTCCGAGGAGACAGGTACCCTAAAAGGATCGTTATCATGACCTCATCTAACGGTAAAGGAAGAGGTCCCCTAGAAGGGTTGGGTCCCTAGTTTGGACCCAGAGGGTGTAACATATGTCTGCGAATTGGTAGACTCGGTACTCCGGCCCAGGACACGGTTTCTTGCCTTCTGTCTTCTACTCTGTACTCGGTTTTGGTGAATTTGTACTTTGACAAATTTAAAA